>APFE030807577.1:0-14579 GCA_000404065.3 Pinus taeda
TTGCAGCACTATTTGGGATTCATGTGGCTTTATGTGTTGATGGTGTGTTTCTCTCAGTACTTGTAAGTTGTGTATGTGTACCATTTTCCTTATTTAATCTTCTGTAATTAAACAAATGAAGTGTTAAGGTAGAATCCATGAACTTGCTATGCTCTGCCTTTAAATTTGTTTAATTTTCTATGTTTTCTTCAGTTTAAGGAGAATCCTTGAGACTTTCTTGCTCTCCTCAGCTCCTCACCAGTCTGATCTATCCATCTCACTTGCTTTAAGGCATCAAAACAATCGCCTATCTTGCCCCAAGTAGACCTCTGCAAAAACTGTGCCTCATCCCAGCACCCAAATTTGCCTTTCCCTGAATTCAACAAAATCTTTAAAACTCAATTCTAAACCCTTTGTACTTAATACCTAGCCTAAAATCAGTCATCAATTCGGTCATCTCGAGCCTTTTTCGATTATCTTTTCCGAGTTTGACCCAGAGAGAGCCCTCTCCTGTCCTCGTAGGGCTAGCTACGAGGCTGAGCGTGGTTTGATGTGGCCTTGAGTCTTACCTTATTTAAGCCTAAGGTAGATTTGAGCACTAACAGGACTTATATCCCACTCACTTCACCAACAAAAATCCTTTTTAGAATTGTAATGTGGTCCTTGTTCTTTGGTGTACTTATATGTAATCAATTGACTAACAATGCAATAATAGTTAGGACATCTAGGTTCAAGATACTATTATTTTAGACACTAAGAATGCTCCCACATAAGAAATGGATGTGCTTCTTAAATTCAAGGCATGGCCTATGGTTTATCTCAATAGTTGTGATGTCAAGGCCAATGCTCAACAAAAAATTCAAGTTGATTGTCCTTCTCTTGTTTTTTTTTTTACTTTTTCTTATAATCACTCATTGCCAACACTCAAGGTTCGCATCAATCAAATGAATGTGCAATGATCTATTAAATTTGGATTGAACCAAACACTAACTATCCCAAGCACTTTTATCATAAATCTAATGAATAAATGACTCTATTTAATAACTAATTTAGTTCACTTCTTAAACTAAAATATAAGCTAATGGAATAACCAACTATTTCTCTAGGATTTACCTCATATCCCCTAACAATTTTCTCAGAAGTGATATACACCCTATCAAAAAAACTCACATAGATACATATGTGGTTATAAAAGTTAATGAGTATCACATAAGAAATTAAATGCTTTCCCCATATTCATTACTTGTCAAACATTAATTAAAATAACTTAGAGGATTATTCCAACTAGTATACAATGATGACAAGAAAATTAATTTTAGAGAAAGAGAAAAAAAAGTGCCAGAAATTTATTATGAGGAGATCAACTTAGCTATGAAGAATAATTAACACTACCAAAAGGAGAGAATTATTGTAATATGATGCTAATTTATTCATGTAAATGATTTCTATATGACACCATACAATTCTGAGTCAAGGGAATTCATATCAAACTTCCAAAATTTTATTCACCAGTCTTGAGATGACAAAGATGCCAATCATTTCCCTTCTCGAAGTCATATACCAACACCAAATGAACATTGTATAATAGTCAACTTTGGAGGGAGAGAGGTGTACAACCTATATGAACCCATATGACCTCAAGAGGGATAATTTAGTAGTGTCAAACCTCACTTGGAATTACTCTATTGTGTATTGTCTTATCCACATTAAATACACAGTGTGTAAGTTGGATTTGGGATGTGGATGGTCTCCTTCAATTCAATTGTTTTTTAGTCATATTATTCCTTGAAATAAGATTTAGAAACTCATCTATTGATTTGCAATGACTATGTCATGATAAATTTTGCTCTTTGATCCTAGAGTAAATCGAATGGTGGGCATTACAAAGGTATTGAAATTTTTCAATTTCTTGTGGGGAATGGAATTTTGAGTAAAACCAATGAGTAAACCCATTATAGCTAAAACTAGGAATTATTCCTTAGCACCATTGACACACTTATCGAAACATATTAACCATAAATAAGAGTAACATATAAATTACATATAAGAGAATTCTTAGTACAAATAAAATAAATCACGTAATCGATATGGAGATTTGTAACTAGAAAACAAAATATGAAAACCAACCTCAAATGGTTCTTAATTTTCATTTTAGAAATCTCTAGTTATAATATGGTTCATGGCTCTATGGCCATTCAGTAGTTCACATAGCTCTTTTTAATTATCCCCTGCTATTCAAAAGACTCATTGAGAGTGAGAGTACAAGAAGAAATAGGGAGGGATAGGGCAATGATAAATCCAATAGGCCCAACCTTTCATTTTCTATTCCTTAATATTTTCTCTCCTATGTTTATTTCCATTTCATTTTCTTGATTTTCCTTCATTTGTTTTATTTACTCTTACATTTGCATTGTATTTAATAGTTTATATGATCTTCACTATTTACTGAGTTACATTTGTGGTACTAATTCTTATAGCCATTCAATTGCTCTGATCCACTTTAGATCATATTTATAATTGCATCTAACAATAAATGTCTAGCATAGGATAGTGGTAATGTATGGTTTGAACGCATTATTTTATATTCCATATAGATAAATATGGAAAGAGAATTTAGAAAAACTTTATTGCCAACATGTTGAATACTTTACGTGTCCATGCTTGGGCCACTATGACTAGAATTCCTCAAGGTGAAACCATGAATATTGATAACATGTTTTAGTGAAATTTTGTTGTAACACCCTCCTCCCACATTTACCCAAGTTAACTAGTCCACTGGGGTAAACATGTGATGAGAGGCTACTACAATCTGATTCAAATCCCTATGTATAGTTAAGGAAGTGGAACCGAGACAAAAGAACTAATCTGACCTTCTGCACATGTCATAGAACCTAAAGGAGCCAACCAACCCTTTTAGGTGATCAACCCCTGAGACAACTTGACAATTCTATGTCGTAGAGCATTAGTAGCTCCCATGACATGGGAATTCATGCGAATTGGGCCCTCCAATAACTCTAACAACAGGGGCATGTGAGTGAATGAAGTCTTTTTCATCTAGTTCGGAGCCAATGACCTTGGATTATGTGCCACTTTTTGAGGACCAGGTCTTAGGCCACTGCCCATAACTTCATGGAACTATCAGAAGTGAAACGTAACATCAAAACAATGATACAAATGCAAGAAATTAAAAAATGACTTAATTGGACCCCTACTAACCATGATAGTGATTTCGTTAAACATGTCACAAATATGCATTCTACAAGTCATAACAACAGATCTTAGCATAGGGGTCTCATAGATATCTGAGAATCGCTAAGAAGAATTGATTACTTATCAGATTAGTAGCATTATCATCTATTATGTCATATATTCATTGTTCATTCATTTAAAAATTAAAACATGATGAGAAGTTGAGAACCATACATCATTACTTTCGTAAAACATGCTCATAAACAACATATAATCAATAGAAATAACATGCATATCACAGCCATAAATACCACATATAAACAAGTATATTTACCCATCAAATATAAGAGGAAAGAAGATATTATTAACATATGAAAAATGAAACCAAGCTTGGGACTTCCACAAACCACGTGACCATAGACTAGGCTAAACCAAATCTCTCTTTCAGCTAGTCACCCTCGAGCTATATTCTCCAAGCATGAATGTGGGATCTCATGGAACACATTCAACAAAATCAAACCAGGGATTCCAGAGGAAAAAACAACTCAAACCTCAACCGGTGATTCCACCTCACAGTCATAAATCACTAACCATCACCAAATTGGTCTCTATCCAATTTTTCTAGGGCTCTAGGTTGTTTGTTCGAACCAGGGCTTCCAGGACTAGTAACTCAACTGATAATTGTCGTTGGGATTCCAGAGAATTTTTACAAGCAGGGCTTCCAGGAATAGTAACTCAACCTACCAAGCGCTTTCGGATCATTTTTCCGACCAACGCTTTAAGGACTAGTAACTTAACCCAAGCTATTACAGGGCTTCCAGAGCATTTTTCCAACCAAGGCTTCCAGGAACTAGTAACTCAATTCATAGCCAAAGGAACATGAGAACCGACCAGAAAACAAAAGGAAAGAAACCCATAATGCCATGGCTATATAGGAAATGGAAAAACTAAATTAAATCCACCATCAATACAGGAATTCCTCCATGCCAATAAAAGATCATAACCAAGAAACCACATGCATAATCCATGCATGCCAAAAATAGCAAGTAAATCATACATACAACTCGGTAGCGACAAAAAAAAACCATTGTAGCTATTGATCCTAATATCCTCTTACACTTTTCTTCTCTTACTTTTCCTTATTGCTCCAAAAATCCAAGTATGCCACACTCCTCCAATGGTGTTCCAAGCACCTCCATGTGTCCAAGAGTATGAGAGAGAGAGAATAGAGAGAGAGCTCCAAAACTAAACTGAAAAAAGTCTAAACCAACAAAAGATACCAACTGATCCTCATAAGCCTTTTTATTAATTAGGTCTCTATTTTCCTCCTTTTCCAATATTTTTCCATCATTTTCCTCCTCACGTGAAACATGTGACCTTTCACCTTCCTTCTCTCCTAATTTCCATTATTTTCATAAATAAAATGCCAATTAATGCCTCATGCCTTTCCAAATTCTTGGCCAATTTTTATAGAAATTAATTAATCACAAGAGATCCCCATCCCTATGTTTTTCCCCAATATTCAACTTGGAATACATGTCCCATGACCAAGGTCTTATTTTTCCTTTATTAACTTTATTACATGGAATTTTCGCTAGGGTTGTTACAGAACCCTCTCCCTTGGGGGAACACCGTCCTCAGTATTCAATGACACCTACAACTAGGAATACTACTGAAAAACAAAATATACTTCCCATGTAGCTTTATAACTTATCTCATTGCAGTATGTACAATGATCATCATGTTGAAAAACAAACCAACATAACAACATGAAAACCATAATGACATGACACCCATACCACTTATTGGAGCATTATAACACAACTTGTGGAGGTATTTAAATCCATATACATACACACATATACCAAAACATATACCAAGACATATGCCAAAATATTTGCTGAATCAAAGAATAGATAAGGATACATAGCCTGCATCTGATCCTCCATATCCCATATAGGTTCATCAGGCCCAAAGTGCTTCCACTACACTTTAACATTCTTAATCGCTTAGTTCCAGAGCATGAGCATCTTTCTCTGCAAAATGCACTGAGGTTCTAGTTGGAATTCTCCTTCTTGCTCCACTTGTGATATGGAATAGTCAATCACATGATCAAAATATTTAACATATTTCTTAAGTAATGACACGTAAAAACTCATGGAATTTCACTTTCGGAGGCAGTGCAAGTTGATAGGGTATTGGTCCAATCCTATTAAGAACCCTGAAAGCTACACAAAACCGAAGTGCCAACTTGGTACATGATCCAATCCTCAAGGATATACTTTTGGGCTTGATGTGCATGTATACATGTTCCCCAACCTGAATCTCCTTAAACAACCTATTCTGATATGCATAACTCTTTTGTCTATCTTGTGTTGCCTTTACATTCTTCTTGATTACCTAAATTTCCTGTTCCATTTCTACCAAAATGTCTGGTCCAATCAACACCCTACTGGATCACTCCAATTGATGGGAGTGTTACAACTCCCCCCATTCAATGCCTCAAACAGACTCATCCTAAAAAAATGTTGATACCCATTGTTGTAATCGAACTCAACCAGTGGAAGGTACTCCTCGCATCTCGTCTGCGAATGCATCACATACATCCTCAGCATGTCCTACAATATCATGTTGACCTCCCTGTCTATCCATCTGTTTGCGCATGTTATGTTGTTCTAAAGGCCAAATCTATACCCAAACCTACAAATAACTCTTTCCAGAACCTAGAAGTGAACTTGGCATCCCTGTATGATATGATATTTTTTGGTACACCATGCAACCTCACTATATCCTTGATGAATACATGTGCTACATCATTAGCTTAATAAGTAGAATTCACTGGAATGAAATCTGCTACCTTAGTTAACTTGTCCACAACAACCATGAGAGAATCATGTTGTCTAAATTTTCTTGGAAAACCTACAATGAAGTCCATGGAAATGACCTCCCACTTCCACTATGGAATCAAAATAAGTTGAAATAATCCACCTGGATGCTTATGCTATGTTTATAAAAGCTAACAATCCAAGCATATGGCCACAAACTCTGCCATGTCCTTCTTCAAGTTTGGCCAAAAGTAGAACTTCTTCACCGATGTCAATGTCTTCTAATATCTTGCATGACCTGAATATGGCTTAGCATGTCATTCCCTCAAGACAAACTTCTTGAGATCACAATTGTCTGGCACATATATCATTTCCCTAAATCTAACCAAGTCATTTGGTGTAAGGTGATAGTCCACATCTTGTATGTAGGTACTTGTACCTATACTCTGTTGTAATCTGTGCATAAGCTCCATGTACCTATCATCCTGCTGACCTGGCTACAAGATCTAATATTGTAAATATGTCCCATAAGAAATAATAGCTACTATGTTTTTTACCCGTACCTGTTTTCTAAGAGAATTTGCAACCTTGTTCTCTTTACCTTTAATGTACCTAATCTTGAAGTCAAACTCACTGATCATGGACAACCATCTAGCTTGCCTGGAATTCATATTTAGTTGGTAAAATAGATACCTCAATCTACCATGATCACACATCAAGATTAACTGTCTCCGAAGAAGATAGTGCCTACACATCTTTAAAGCATGGATATTTTTTCTGACTCAAGATCACGTGTTGGATAATTATGCTCAAATCTCATTTAGTTTCTGAGACTCATAGCATACTACCTATCCTTCCTACATAAGGAATCAACCAATTCCTCTCCTACAAGCATCTGTACATACCAAAAATTCTTTGTCTGGGTCTACAATCTTTAACACTAGAGCATTCATCAACAATTGTTTTAATTACTCAAAACTTGTTGCACATTCCTTTTTCCATTCAAATTTCTTAACTTGCCTTTGCAACGATGTAATAGGATAATAAATGCAAGAGAAGTTATTCATGAACCTCCTATAATAAACTACTAACCCCATGAATGATCTTACCTCATCCACATTCCTAGGAGTTTCCCATTCCATGATGGCCCTTATCTTTTTCGGATCCATTGCTATGCCTTCCTTGGAGACCACATGCCCCAAGTAGTGTAATTTTGTCTAAAAGAAACCAAATTTATTGAGCTTAGCATTCAATTGATGCTCTCTCAACAATCTCAATAATGTTGCTAAATGTTTGACATGTTCTTCCTCATTTTTAGAATATACGAATATATCATTAATGAACACAATAACAAACTTGACCAAATAAGGACGTAACACATTATTCATCAAACACATAAAAGTAGCTAGAGCATTGGTCAAACCAAATGGAACTACAACAAACTCATAATTCCCATACCTGGTCCTGAAAGAAGTCTTGTATATGTCCTTTTATTTAATTCATACCTGATGATATCCCGATTTTAGATCAATCCTCGAGAACATTATTGCTCCTTCCATCTGATCAAACAATTCATCAATCCTTGGAAACGGATACCTATTATGGATGGTCACTTTGTTCAACTTCTTTTAATCAATGCAGAACCTGAGAGTACCATCCTTCTTCTTCACAAAAAAGACTGGTGCACCCCAATGTGATACACTTGGCCTAATCTATCCCTTGTCAAGCATCTCCTTGAACTGTAGCTTCAACTCCACCAACTCTGGTGTACTCATCCTGTAAGGTGCCTTCGATGATGGTGTTTCCCCTGGTACCAACTCAATAGAAAAGTCTACTTTTGTATGAGGCAAAACTTCCAAAATATCTACCAGAAACACATCTTGAAACTACTGTAGAACTTGGTACCTATTTAAGACATCCACATCCTCAACTTTCTTACCTTTGTCACTAGAAATATGCATTGCAGATAACACACCCTTTCCTATGAATGTGCTTCGTGTGCATAGTTGTAACCATTTTGACTAATGTTACCTTCTTCTTACCCTGTAAGATTCCCTATTATCCATTGTAAACCAAGCACTCAATGGTTTTTTCATAAAAATCCACTTTAGTTTTATGAAGATACAACCAGTTCGTACCAAACAAAATAATATATGATCCCAATGGATGTACATTCCAATGTGTTGACATAGGCATACCATTTGACTCGAATGAACAAACTCTTACCCAGTGATGAACTCTCTTCTTTGTACCTGTAGCCAACTGCATTAACCAATATTCTACATGCACTTCTTTATTCAAACCACACTTATCCAATAGGTTAGGACTAACATAACTGTAATTAGATCCAGGGTCAATCAAAATAAAAACAACTTGATCGCAAAGATTACCATCCATCTCAATAATAGTGATTTTTGTTGATGTTCTCCAATGCTGCATAGATCAATGGAATTCTCTGCTCCACATCCCCAACTATCTGCACATATTGTGCACTGTGAATCTGAGGCCTACCACACCAATGTTGTGGGCAATCTCTCCTGTGATGTTCTCCTCCATAATTCCAACACTGCAAGGGCTTCGAACCATCACCCTTGTTATGTTCCTTAGATTGAAATCCCTATCCTCTATAAGATGCATTGACCTTATTATGTGGTGCCACATTCTCTTTGTTACATGTATCTTGAGGTCTTGTTTGCTTCTTGTCCCATTTTCCTTTATTCTTTGCATTGCCTTTCTAGTCTATCTTAGCCTTAGTTATGCATTTTGATTGCTCAAAACAATGCTTTAGCTTTTGGATGTCCTCCTCCAATGATCTAGGCTCATTCAAAATCAATCATGTTCTTGAGTGCTACCGACAACCCACTAATGAATATTTGAATCTTGGCCTTCTCCTCCTTGAGATAAGCCACATACCTGAATAACTCCAAGAATCTACCAGTGTACTCCTCACCAGTCATAGATCCCATCTTAAACTCATAGAATTATTTTTCCTTATCGTCATAGCATCTCTCTAATAGATACCTTTTCCTGAATAGTCTCTCGAACTCACTCCAAGTCAAATCTTCTTCATAAATACCTCTGACATTATTTACATATTTCCGCCATATATCTTCTTTACCTTTAAGACTGAATGTCGTTATTCTAGCCTTCATGTTTTTTGAGTAATCATGCTAACTAAAGAATTTATTCATACCAAGAAACCATACTTTTGCATCCTGGGACTTCTTCATTTCCCCATTGACTGTAGGTGGCTTTGATTTCTTGAACTCATATGGAAAATATCCCCTATCAAACCTCTTGTAAGGATGATAACAATTATGACCATGATACATGTCTGAACCAGAACTAGAATATTACTTGTGTCCATCACCTCTCTTATCTAGAGTATCCAAGAACCTTCCATCTTTAATCATTTCATATCTATCTCACTTGTGCCAATCATGAGGTCTATTGCTATATGCCCCATTAATTTCTTTCCTCCTACTCATGGCTGATCTGAAGTGGTCCCTGTCTCTACAGTTTTGACAAACTTTGAAGGATTACTACATTGGCTTCTGCTTGTTTCTCCTGTCCCTAAATGATCCTGTCATTATCTACTTCGGAACTTTTTATTTATGCCTTCAAACTTCTCAATGTGTCTGTTAAGTCAGTAGATTTCCCAACACCACATTGCTCATTTGATCCATAGGGAGAGTCTCAGGAACTGTAGTCTACCATCTTGCTAGTCATCTTTGTTGTTTTCTTCATGGAAGGTATATCATGTCAGCTAAGCAAATAATAAAAAAACCAACGTACCTCAGTGTATTTCAATATTTAATCAGCATTTCAATCATTATCCAGTCATCAACACATGACCATACCAGCCACATACCATGACCTCATGGATGACAACTAAAACCATATAACTGTATGCACAACAATATATAAGCACTAACATGCATAACGATTGCATAACTGACATACACTCATGATGACCGTATACAACAACACACCACCCACTTCCACATGGCGATGCCACTACAACTATGACCAATGCCATGCGTATGCAACAAGCACATAGACCAAAATATAGATAGCACATATATGTAACCAACATAAATTTATAACCAACACACCACCATCCAGTTCAAGGGGTGAACCATGCTATGATACCAATCTCTAATGCTCTCCTCTCACATTTACCCATGTTAACCGGTCAATTGGGGTAAACATGAGATCAGGGGCTACTACGATTAGATTCAACTCCCCATGTATAGTTATGAAAGTGGAACCAACACAACACAACCAATTTGACCTTTTGCACATGCCATAGAACTAAAATATCCAACCAACCCTTTCAGGTGATCAACCATTAAGACAACTTGACACTTCTCTACACTAGAGCCTCAATTGTTCCCATGACATGGGCATGCATGCGACCGGGGCCCTCCAATCACTCTCACAACAAGGGCATGAAAGCAACTGTGATATTTTTCAACTAGTTTAGAGCCAATGACCCCAGATTTTGTTCCACTTTTTTAGGGCCAAGTCTTAGGCCACTGCCCAAAAATTTATGGAACTTTCAAAAATGAAAAGTAACATTGAAACGATGATAAAAATTAAATAACTTGAATAAGGACTTGACTGGACTCTTACTAGCCATGACAGGAATTTCATCAAACATGTCACAAATATGCATTCTACATGTTAGAACAATAGATCTGAGCATAGGGGTATCATACTTATCTAAGAAGCACTAAGAAGCATTCATACATTATCACATTAGTTGCATAACATATATTTGGTCATATATATTGTTCATTCATTTACAAATCTAAACATGATTACATCCATACATCATCATTGTCATAAAACATGCTCATAACCAACATATAACAAATAGCAATAACAAGGATATAACAACCATAAATACCACATCTAAAAAAGTATATTTACTCATAAAAAAAGAGAGGAAATAAGCTCTTATTAATGCAACTAGTCTTGGGACTTCCACGAACCACTTGACCATAGACTAGGTTGAACCAAATCTCTCTTTCATCCAGTCACCCCCATGCCATATTCCAAGAATCAATGTGGGATCTCATGGAACACATCTAACAAAACCAAACTAGGGCTTCCAAAGGCAAAACCACCTCAACCATCAACCAATGTTTCCTCCTCACAGTCATACATCACTAACCATCACTATATTGGTCTATACCCAAGCTGTCTAGGGATCTAGAGAGTTTTTTCCAACTAGGGCTTCCAGGACTAGTAACTCAACCCACAAAGGGATTCCAAAGCATTTTTCCAACCAAGGCTTCTAGGACTAGTAACTCAACCCAAGTTGTTACAGGGCTTCTAGAGCATTTGTCCAACTAAGGCTTCCAGGAACTAGCAATTCAACCCATAACCAAAGGAACATGAGAACCAACTAGAAAACAAAAGGAAAGAAACCCACAACACCATGTCTATCCAGGAAATGGCAAGGCTAAGAAAATCCACCGTCAATCCAAGCACTCCTCCATGTCAATGATATATCATAACCAAGAAACCAAATTCATATGCCATGCATGCCAAAACTAGCAAGGAAATCATACATGTGACTCGGTACCTACAAGAAAAAACTACTATAGTTGTTGATCCTGATGTCTTCTTGCACTTTCCTGCACTTCCTTTTCCTTCTTTCTCCAAAACTCCAAGTATGTCACACTCCTCCAAGAGTGCTCCAAGAAAACTCAGTGTCCAAGAGTATGAGAGAGAGAGATCTCCAAAACTAAACTAATAGAAGTCTAAACCAACAAAAGATACCAATTGATCCTCAATAGCTTTTTTATTAATGAGGCCTCTATTTTCTTATTTTTCCATTAATTTTCCTCATTTTCCCCCTCACGTGCAACCTATGACCTTTCACCTTCCTTCTCTCCTAATTTCAACTATTTTCATAAATAAAATGCTAATTAATGCCTCATGTCTTTCCAAAGCCTTTGTTGTTGCCTTGGTCAATTTCCATAGCCATTAATTAATCACAAGTGATCCACATCACTATGTTTTTGCCCAACATTAAGCTTGGAATATGTGTCCCATGACCAAGGCCTTATTTTTCCTTTATTAGCTTTATTACATGGAATTTTCACGAGTGTTGTTATAGTTGTAATAAAAATTTGACATATTATATATTTTTAAAATTGAATTCCCTAAATTCATATATGCCTTATAAATTTTGATGTGTAATAGAAAAACAAATTTGTAGGGAATTGTGATGTTTTTTTAAAACAGTTTTTTTGAAGAAATATCAATATCAATTAATGTATCAAATTTGCAATTAATTAAATGTTTGTCCTTATATATTTATGAGAAAGTTAACAAGTGATTTTTATTCAAATTTCGTTGTTCAAGGTATAATTTTTAACCAAATTTATATATATTAAATATTGTCTACACAGATGAAATATATCTGATTAATATATATATATATATATATATATTTCAAACCAACTAGTTAATATTTGAATTATGTTTCCCCCTAGGGAGGGTGCTTAAATGTATCGGAAAAATACACTAAATGACATGATAGAGGTTCAATTAATGATGGGAGGTAGGGCTACCTCCTAATGACACCTTGCATAGGAGGTTGTACAATGGTGGTTTGAGAAGGACATGGACGAAGCATAAGAGAGGATGATAGAGAGGTTTCTATATGCATGGGAGTCAAGGGAAGGATAACCCACCCTAGGCTCAAACCATAGGTGCGGATGGAAAATAATAATGTTTGAATTATGCTGGAAAATAGGGTATGATGATACTAGTTTGGGGAAGGACAACAAGGAAGGATGGTTAATAACTTATGTACTAGTTCAGGGACCTCTCCACGCATAAATATTGTTGGTAGTTACCTTCCTTTTTGAACTTATTATTCTTGGATTAGAATCAGAGATAAAAGGAGAAAAAGTGTATGTAAGGGAATGGACTTATCCTTGCATGCAAGGTTGTTTCTCGTCCTCAGTTAGAAGATAGATAGTTCAGGTTTTTCTATGACCAGAGAAATGAAACAACGAAGGGGTCATTGCAGGTTTGTAATATCTCTTGGCTTCACTCTAAATTTCCCTATAGTTGTAATTGTGTTGATATCGATTTTAGTAGGAAACTATGGATACATAGTAATCTTATTTTATATTCCCACTTTGGTCCTATTAGTTTTGGTGGGTCTTCATTGTTTGGAAATTAGAATTGGCCCCCATATTTAGATGATGATTATGTTTTAGTTTAGTTGCAATTTGTGGATTCTATATGTTATTTTTTTGATAGGGAATCATTCTTAGTTTTAGTATTTCCGTATGGGGGTTTATTTTATTTTTTACCTTATGTAATAAATACTCTCCCAATTGTGCTCTTTGTTGGTTTTATGCCACTATATGCGACTCAATACCTATTGGCCTTCACTTGTGTTTCTAGTCTCAGGGTGGTTTTTACTTTTTTGTTTGATAAGATGGTTAGACGTTTCCCTTTAAGCCCTTAATACACTGGAATGAGAGGTTTCTTGGATACCCGTACCCCTAACTCACCTCCATCTATTGTGGTTCAAACTCATGCACAATCAACTACCCAATCCATATCAAACAAATATAGAAACATCATCCTTGAAGTGGTACAAAGGGCCATTTCAAAAGTGAAGACTAAGTGAGACAGTGTAGAAGATTTATACTTAACAAGCACATGGAAAGAGAGACCAAGGATTGTATCCATAATGTAGGTAGCTTAATGAGGGTGATGAGCCCTAATATTGCAACAAGAATGTTACAAATCCCAAGGCTACCAACTTTAATTATCAATATGGGGTTCATACAAACCTAAGAGGTGGCAATGATGTATGTACAATAGGCTAATATGTACTCAAGTTACTCTGAGGCAACAAACCAAACCAAGGTATAAAGGGACCACTCTATCAATTGAATCTATATTTGTGAGAAAAAGATATTACATAAAAGGAAAGTTCTAATCTACTTGTAGGAATGGAAATGTTAATCTATTTGCAAAAACAGAAATGTACTCTACTTTGTAGAAATGTGAAGGCTAACCTACTTGCACAAATGTAAATTCTATCCTAAACATAAATTCTACTCTACTTGTCGAATGTAAATGTTAATATCCTTGCATAATATATGTTGGGTTGTGTTATATTCTTTCCACGACTAACCTACGTAGTGAACCAGGGAGGTTAGAGGGGGGGCAGAACCCCGCCTTCGTTGCGCTGATTGCGCAGCAGGGGGGTGGTAGCCCCCCCTGTCCAGGGGGTTTGAGGGGGGTGGGTAGCCCCCCTCTACGGGGTTTGGGGTAGCGCCCCGGGAAAAATTTTTTTGGACCCTATATTAGGTTGGGAAAAACTACCTATGGTTTTCGGTCCATGGTTTTGGATGCGATGATTTTCGGTCCATGGTATTGGATGCTTCGGCATGTATAAATATGTATTGTAACATTGAAAGTAATAGAATGAAAAATCAAGCTAGTAGTCCCGGTTTTGGGATCGAGTGGGAAATCTCTGTGTATATGTGTTTTATGTGTTATGCTCTCGCATTGTTTATTTTTCTGTGATTTAGAATTCGTATG
>APFE030807588.1:7145-39123 GCA_000404065.3 Pinus taeda
CATTCTCCAAGTGGGAGATTGTTGGGTGTGGAGCATGATTATTTAGAGGTCTTTGTTTTAGTCGGATGTATCCCCCAGAAGTTTGTACACCCCTCCACGCGACGGGCTGCGGAGGGGCTGGGGTGTCCAGAGGCCAATAGTCCCCCGGCAAGGGTTTCGGGGGCAACGCCCCCAAAGCTAAAAACAGATGTAAAATTGCCTTGTAAAAGTATAGTAATTTCTAATCAATTTGGGCCATTCATTAGGCGGATGATCTGACGGTAGAACTTATGTTTAGTTTAGGGTTTTTTGCCCTAGAAGGAAACCCCTCTCTTTGTATGAGGGAATTGTTTTGAGGCTGTGTAATAGATGTGTATTCTCCGAGCGAGAAACAGAGAGGTGAGACTATGAGAGAAAACAGAGGATATTACAGTGGATCTGCTGTAGGTTGTCTCTTCATTTTGCTGGATAATAAAAAGGAAGGACTGGTTGCTCAAGGTGGACGTAGCCCAAACTGGGTGAACCACATATATCTGTGTCTCTCTGGTTTTATGCATTTTTTGCGTTTAAATTCATGCAATATTCTACGTGTTCCATTGCTCTATAATATATAATTTTTCTAACAAATTTATTAATAAGTTATGGTTAGATATTAAGTCAAATATTTAGATTCAAGAATTAAATTATTTAAAATAAAATGCTATATGTAATAATATAAAATAAATTATTTAGATATAAACAAAAAATGTTTTGGCGGAGTATGCGGAAAAGACGAAGTATCACATTTGCATTGAAGAGACCGAGGTCATTGCTAAGGTGGATCATTTCTTTCATCGAAGTTTAGGGGGACCATTGAAATTGATAGGAAGCCTTGCAATTTAGACAATGATGATGGATGGAAGATTAGTAATCATTGGTCCCTACCCTTTCTTCCTAATTTATTACTATTATTATTTAATCATTAACTTACTAATAATTTTTTGAATGAATATAATAATTAATTAAATTAAAGTAAATAATATATATTGGTCAATAATTTTATTTTTATTTCCTTAATAAATCTTTTTTATTTTGTCTTTAATTTTTCCTTTATTTAATTATTTTAATAATTTTATTGGTTTATTTTCATTTTTATTTTATTTCCAAGTTTGACTTCAATTATTTTCATGTTTATATTTACATAATGTATTTTGTACAAATACATGTTTTATACTATTACATATAGCATTTTCTTTCAAATAATTTAATTCTTGAATCCAAATATATGACTTAACATCTAACTATAACTTAGTCTTTATCTAAATATTTAATTTTTTCAAAATTTGACTTCAGTCAATTTTAACATCCTAAATATAATTTTTTCAAAACTAACTATTAAACACAACAGTTAAAAATATTTAAGGTCTCTATATTGGTTTCTCTATTTAATCTGGTGCCATGATCTGATTCTCCAACTTCTCTTATCATGACAGATCGTGAAAATAAACTACACTAATACTTCGAAACTAATAAATAAATTATCTTTAATATAGCTTCTCCAAAGATATTTCAACACAATACAAAGACCACCTATACAAAGAACACCTATTAATTATTTAAATCTCTGCTATGCTCATCTTTATTGCCGGGTAAAGAATCCACAACGTGGGTGAAATAAATATCTTTCTCTTTACATAAAGCCTTGTGCTCGTCTTTACACATATATCTCCATTATCTCGTATTAAAGTGCCACCACCATATCTTCATCGACCACTCACTTATCTACGAGACTTCCACCTCTTCTTGACTCCAACGGTTTTCACTGAGGGAAGAGATTTTCACATATATATATGTTCAGCTATCTCTGTGACTACTTTTGTTGTGTTATAAAAGGGAAAATCATATCATGGCAGATCTTGGTTTGCTCTCTGGATTTATTGGTGTGGGCATTAACATTGCCATCTATCAGATTCTTTACACTAAAAAAAACAAGAGTGTAATAAGAGTTTTTGGTTGTTCAATAGTATTAGAGAATCTACAAAAACTTAAGCTAGTAGACACAAAGATAGAAGTGATAACAATGTTTACAAGAGATACACAAGAAATTGAAGATAAGTATGACTAAGTGAAAAAATTCGCAGGAGGTTGGAGCATGTTGAATCTTGGAACAACGAGCTTTCCGTTTTCATTAAAGATGTTTATAGAGCTCTATGATTAATATTTCCATGATCAAGATTTGTAATTTGTATACATAATCAATATTTGTATATAACAAAGAAAACACAAATTATGTTTGATGGTGTAAAGAAGCACCCTTAAAATGTTTAGCACTAGAATGTATGGTGCATTTTATAGGTTCCAACATAGCATAATGTGGTAAGAAATAATTGAAAACAATAAAATCATTTCAATAATATCATTATTTAAATATTTTTTGCAAAAACTAGCCATTTAATATAACCATTTCTTAATAATATTTGTTTTTAATATATTAATAAATTAATATTATAACTTAAATATTATTGTTCAAATATAGTCGTTACTTGAAATTATGTCTCTACATTGCTCTCTATTTAAGTCTTTGCCATGGTCTTCCTCTTCATCTGGTCCTGATGATGAACCACACTTGTTGGTTCGAAACGCGTCAACCAAAAAATTCTCTCATGTGATTTCTACCGAAAAACTTTGTTTAATTTTTTTCCAATTATGTATTAATATTAAACCATAAAATCTCTTTTTGTATATAACTTGCTTAATCTTTGTACAAAATCATCCCACATTATTGGTTCACATGGTGAAAATAAAATAAGACACCAATATCTAAAAGCAAGCCACACATACCTAAACATATTTGACTTCACATTCTTGAAAGTGCATGTGCAGTTTTTTTTATGACTTGAAAAAGACCACTTGCCTCAAAGGGCATACAATTGACATTTTGCATTAACCCACAATTCATGTTACAAAAGCATGACATTTACATTTGTCTTCACTTGCAATTCATACTTTAAGAAGAAAAAAACAAGGATGCAAATGACAAATTTGAAAGGAATTAATAAGGTCTTTGTAAGTGGCATACTTATTGTGACCTTAAAAATTATACAATCATATAATGCATTACCATTACCAAAAATATGAAAGTAAACAAAAACAATGACATGTTAGGCATCATTTCTAAGGAGGCACTCAAAGGACTAGGATTTCTATCTTAGGTCAATTTCAGAAAGGCACCATATTAAAGGCAACCATAGGGAATTGTCGACTACCCCTAAAATAACCTTTGTTCAAGGTTTCATGAATTAGGCCATGTTAGATGCATAAGAAGAACAAGAACTAGAAAACAAAGAGAGAGAGGGAGAGAGAGAGTATTTATTTTTATGGTGCAATAGGAGCCACCCAAAATATTTTCATCTTGGAAAGAAGGAGAGGAATACGGAGACCCTCAAGAACCCAACTTAAGAACCTTCAATCAAGGAATCCTATAGAGTAAGTAGCATGAATTCGGTCATGGTAGATGCATAAGAAGAACAATAAATAGAAAATAAAGAGAGAGAGAGAGGGAGAGGGTATTCATTTTTGCGGTGTAATTGGAGCCAACTGCAATTTTGTCATCTTGGTATAAAGGGGAGGAATACGAGGACTCTTAGGAACCCAAATTAAGAACCCTGAATTGAGGAATTCTAAAGAGAAACTAGCATCTAATATAATATACAACACTTACAAAATAAAATTCATAGTCGATACAATTATAAAACCTCCTATTTTAGAATCCTCCAATCCAAAAGGAGAAAGTCAAAATCATTAGGAAAAACATTTTAATGAATGTAATCCCTCCATTCAATCAAATGAATCTAAATCTTGGAGGAGAAAATTCTTGGGTATGGGGATAGAAGTGGGAAAGCACAATAAGAAAGAACCAATTACATTTGATTCTAATGGATTGGTTTAGATGAAGAACATCCCAAATTTTTCCTGGCCTAAATTTCATGGTTTTTCTAGTGAGTACTTTAACAACTTTCTCTTTGAATGTTATGTCTTGTTATGTAGTTATGACTGTTAGACCAAAGATCACACTGAGAGGGGGCAAAGGGTGAATCAGTGTAGTTGCAAACTTATCATTTCAAAAAAAATCATCAATAATTAATCATGTAGCAGTGTACCATAAAAATTTGCATCATAACAAAAAATGAGATCATGCATCAAGAAGCCATCATCACATCGACATAATAGAACATAAGATTTTACGTAGAAACCCTAATGGGATAAAACCACAATTATTTTTTCTTTTTCTTCTTCAATTCATTTACATGGACTTGCAAGCATTGACTTGTTCGAGGCACCCACCCCTAAGATGTGCAAGAAACTACTTGCAATAGGCTACAACCTGATTGGGGCACCAACCTTGAAGATGTGCAAGCACCCACATGTAATAGGCTACAACCTTATCAAGGAACCAAACTCATAAATGTTTCAGCTTTAGTTTGTTCTAGACTTCAACTTGATTGAGGCACCCAACTCCTTCGACTTCGTGTGGACCATTTTTCACAATTTTTCAAACTATATCCACCTAGTCTCCAAAAAATGTTGAGATCAAATTAGTAGGCATGCCCATCAAAAGGATGCCTAAATATCTCCCAACTCTTGCAAGCCTCCAAATCCTCAATCTTGCTCGATCCAGCGTCACAGAATTACCATTTTACATCGGTAGGTTGAGATGCCTAAGGTATCCGATAATCATTGGTTGTGATGATTTGCAATGTTTTCTTGGTAGCATCTCAGGGCTTACCTCTTTGCAGTTTTTGGACATAAGAGGCTGCAGTAACATGTGGGCAACAAGTGATAAAAAAAAGGAGATGAAAAAAAGTGGCTTCCATTATGGATTTGAGTAGTCTAACACAAGGAAAATTGTTATGCGTACAAAACAACGAGGAAATAATTAGTGAAGGAACATTGGGGAGCATGATTCAAATGGAGACATTCAAATTGCATCTTACATAAATGAAAAAGTTACCTTCTGACATAAATATCATGTCAAAGTTGAGAAGGTTCTCTTTAGAATGCTTGCACATGGTTAAGATGGAAAGTAAATTTTGTGAATTTTACAATTTGACGCATCTTAAATTGTGGAATTGTTCTACTCTGGAAGATCTTCCTGATTTGCATAAGCTTATTAGTTTGAAGCGTTTAGATATATTTTTTTGTTTAAAGTTAAAAAAAATTCCAGCTGAGTTTGGTGAGGTTGGTACATTTTCTTTATTGGAAATGTTTTCATTAGTTTATTTAGATAAATTAGAGGAGTTACCATTAATAGAATATGGGGAAATGCCTATGCTCAAAGTATTTACAATAATGAAACATGATGCATTATAGATATTACCACAAAGTTATTTGAATCTCAAAACACTCCAAAAAATAAGAGTGTTTGGTTGTTCAATGGTATTAGAGAATCTACAGAGATTCAAGCTAGTAGATGCAAAGGTAGATGTGATAACAATGTCTACAAGAGATACACAAGAAATTGAAGATAAATATGAGGAAGTGAAAAAATTGGTAGGAGGTTGGAGTGACGTTGAATCTTGGAGAAATGAACTTTGGGTTTTCATACAAGATGTTTATAGAGCTCTATGATTAATATTTCCATGATCAAGATTTGTAATTTGTATTCATGATCAATATTTATATATACAAAAAAAAACACAAATTATGTTTGATGGTGCAAAGAAGAACCCTTAAAATGTTTAACACTAGATTGTATGGTACATTTGATAGGTTCCAACATAACATAATGTGGTAAGTAATAATTGAAAACATAAAATCATTTCAATATTTTTTTTTCCAATTACATATGAATATGAAACTATAAAATTTCCTTTTGTAAATAACTTCATCTTGATATAAAATCATCCCACATTATTTGTTCACATGGTGAAAATAAAACAAGTGCTACATAATAGCTATTTCCTATCACTTAGTTAAATTTGATAGAAAGAGTTGCGCACATTAATAATAAATAATTAGATATTCAAACGTGGTTGATAAGAAAAATAATAAGCACGTAGTGAAGGCGTAGGGTCATCTTGGTTGAATATTGTTCATAAGAAAAATATGCAATTTAATATGTCCCAACAAATATACACCTAATAAACAAATATGCAAGTTGTGTTGTCCAGAGGAAAAATAAAATAGTTGTAAATGATTAATAAAATGTCTACATTGACATAAGAATGTTGATATCCAAGTCAATAATTAAATCTATGGTTGCAAACATTGCCATCTTTGTTAACATGGATTGGATTTCAGCTTTAATATAACTATATCCATTTTGTTGGAGAAGATAATTTAAATAACTCTTTTTTTTATAATATTCAACTTAATATTTTAAATACTTTATATAAATATTTATATATATTATATTATATATATATATTATATATATATACATATACATTATTAATTAAAACTTTATTTAATGTATAATATATTTTAAAAATAGGAAAAAAATATATTTAAATATAGATAAAATATAATTATTTATATTTAAAATGTTAATTTTCAAAAAAATTATAATAACTAAAATTAATAAGATAATAAATATGTATAACAAAATCATGCTTTAATGTTAACGCCTTTGTCCACTCAGACTTTACATTAAAGTATTTATTTTAAATGTATTTAAAGTATTTGAATTTTTTAACAAATATTTTATATTAAAAATATTGAAATTAAAATATTTTATATTAATAAAAAAACATAAACTTATTAAATATTTATAAAATAGTTAAAAAAAAAATATAACTCCTTATTCTCAATAAATATCAAATGGTAAGTTAAAAGTAATGAGCACATCACCAGGTTAACTCAGGGAAAAACTATTGGAATACATCCATGTGTCCATTGAAAGTGACCAAATAAACAATATGATAATTTACTTTGACTCTCATTTGGGATTTAAATAGAATTATAATTTGGTGTGCCTTTCTCGTACGGTGGTTATCACTTGTATAGCCCCAAATTTTTTTTTATATTATTATTTACTTTGTAAAACAAGGAGCCATTGCGGTGGCGGTAGTCTCTGCCCGGGTTTGCATCGAATTGCAAAACTTGGAACAGTGGATGCAAATATTATTATGAACTTAACAGACTCGAAAATTAAAATAGCATCAGCAATTCACCAGATCATGGATAAACCAGATCATATTTAAACAATACAACCCCACCCTTCAACCATTAATGAATTTCAATTATAATTGCAACATTATTTATTTATGTATGTGTATTGCCATGCTAAAGTTTAAATAGTGCTTTGCAATAACCCTAGATATCGGTAAATTTGTGAAAGATAACATAGAGAAAGCTTTCAAACCAAATAATCTAGAAAGCTCGAACTTAACCCTTGCCGTTGAATGTCCAACATTACAAGGCTTAACCCTGAACTCAACTCGCTCTGAGACAGCTCCCTCTCTAGAATGATAAATAATGCTAGATCACTACCACACTCAGGATATCCCTCGTACCTAAGAAATGGTACTAAGTATGCCTGTTCTGGAACAAAAACTGTAAATGGATACTGACCACTCTAAGAAGCAGATAGAAAGCCATTATAACTCAGTAAAGTATTTAAATTAAAAATAAAAATAAAAAATTTGTTATTAATAAATATAAATCAAAACTCCACATTTAACACAATGATATTAGACATTTTCCACAGATGGTAATCATGGCTTCATACTTTCACACGTATACCACAGAGTCTATGCTTAGACCACTTGTCCACAACAATGATCCACATGTATGTTTGTTGTTATTTTTCCTGTTAACGCTAGTAGACGATAGCCTGCCATTTTTCGTGTTAAAGCTGATCGAAGGTGGAGGTCACCACTGATTAGCTTTCCTGAAAACGTGGAGGTCATCACTTCATCTAGGTTCATAGGATTTTCTTATATGTATGGATTGTATAGAGAAGAAAAAAGTTATAATAAAATATTTAAAGAAAAATGTTATTTGTATTGATGAGGAGGGAGTTGAACAATTAATATAAGGCAAACCGAGACCCATTTATGTTAGAGAAATTTCATCTTTACAGCTAAAAAGAAGTGAACGATAAGGGTGTAAACTCTCTGTTTTCTAACTCAAGAAAATATCCAAAAAATAGAAAAGAAAAAATTAGTTCTGGTTTATTTTGTAATACAATTCCAATAATAAATAAACATAAATATATAATTTAAATTTCTCAAATATAAAATAATATAAATGTGTTATATTTATTTTATATTATATACTATATTTATTAAATAATAATAATAATAGAAATTACGGTACCTAACAAATTTATATTTATTCGTTTTTGAAAATAACATAATTATTTATTTGATTTTTTCATTATCCTATCAAATCACAAAATAAATAAATACTAAAATCATTTGAACACATATCCTTGTGCAAATTTGTAAAACATCTTCATCACTTTATATATAATTATTTTCAGTACAATAACGCAAATCCTTACATGTAGATAAGGTACATGGAGAAAGCACATAAATTTGCACAACTTAAAACAAAGCAACTGTTTGATTGTGTGGAAAAATGTGAGTCGATGAGAACTAACGGTGGCGCCCCAGAGCGTGGTATGCGTGGGCGGAGAAATTTTAGAAGTTGGGTTTAGCACTTTGAAAACAGGGTCGATTCCATAGGGTCCAACGGCGAAATTGAGCGCCCGGTTTGACAGAGAGGCAACGTACAAAAATTGCATTCATTTCAGAGTTGAATTACGTTTGACACGTTTACAGCGCACTAACAGGAATCGGGCGCAGTCTGCTGGACCACTGACATTTATCAGAATAAATGTCTGCTAATTAGCTCCAAAATTTGGTTAAAGGTCTACGACTCGGCGGCCTAAGAAAAACTAGTTTAGGTAAAAGCGGGAACTCACTATCTATAAAAACCGAGGGGGCGTTTATTTTTCTGTCGATTCTGATTTTTGGCAGCGTTCACACTAATATTCCGCTTTCCGCCAGACGTTCAGTTTCCAACTCTCACAGTTTTTCTCTACAAACAGAAAATACCTACCGCTTGCTCTGTTGATTGACGTGGCAGTACACTCCCCGCAAAACGCACAAACGACTAGTTGCAGGTTGACATTGATTTTTTTAAAACCATGGTTGCAAGAAGACGGAGATCGAAGATTCTCGGTGATCGAAGATTCTCGGTTATCACTGGCATCAGTCTGCTCGTTGAATTGAAGGTTTCTTGTTAAATGCACCAGGGTTATGGGTGACTCTGAGTGGCGAAAAGAGATGGGAATAATATGGATCATATATTGCAGAGACAGGCCTTTCCCAAATTTGCAGAGCTGCTTAATTATGTTTTTATTGAAATTATGACTAATGGGTTCCCTGAGTCTGGCTGTATTTAGATGTATGTGTATAGACGTAGTGAAGAAAACACCAGCTGTTTTGGATTGAGAGGGAGCAAATGAAAAGGTCGAAATATAAACACAATGCTGAAATATACCCCGCATTTCAGGCGTCCAAATATAAACACAATGCTGAAATATACCCCGCATTTCAGGCGTCCAGGGTTACAAGTCCAGGGTTACAAGGAAGAGGAGTCTTCCATGGCTTCTGATGCATCGTCTGGTCCACAAGATCTGTCTCTGTCGCTCAGGGATATTGTGTGTGCGCAGTAACAACAGGTCGCTGTATCATTTTTCTCAGTCTCTAGACAAAGAATCGATGTTCAGGATAAACAGGACGATCCAGAATCTGAAATTTAGTGGAGTTTGTGCGATTGTTTGTTGGTTTCTGTTAGGGTGAGGTTTCTTTACTCATTAAACCAGATTGGGCTAAATTTTTAAATAAATTTAATTTTTCTTTATTAATATTATTAGTTAAAAAAAAATTATTATATTATCTAGTTTTAGTTTTTTAAATAATTTAATTTTATTTATTAATATTATTAATTTTAAATTTTTAAGTTAAGATTTTGATAGACAATAATAGAATGCTTTGTTAAAGCATTTTTTATATAAATTTACTAATTCAATTCCCTGCCCTGATCAGGACGATATAATTTAACATAATAAAAATCTAGCCCTACTAAACTTAAAATATATATATATATATATATATATATATATATATAATATATATATTAAAATATAAAAAATTAAAATATTAAAAAAACAATCAAAACTAGTTTCTCAAACTAAAATCAAACCTAAAATAATTTATAAAAAACTCAAACACTTAAAACTAAAAAAATTATAATTTTTTTTATAAAAAACTCAAACAACTTAAAAAACTTAAAAAAAAAAAAAACGTTACTTTCTCTTGCAATCAGTTCCGACACTCAAACCATTCATAAAATTTAAATTTAAAAGCTAATGAAAACTGAACCCACATGAAATTTAAGCCATCATGTTGCATAAACTATCATATGTAAGTATCTCCATGAGTAATCATGTGCAAAAGTATTAAACGATCATATGTAAGTATCACCATAAGTAATCATGTCCAAGCAAGTATTTCAACATTTCATTGTATAACGTTAATTTTGGATGAGGTAAAATGGGTAAATGGAGAGCGAGTTTAAACCCAGCATGCTTCTCTAAGTCACTATATAGTTTAAGTTTGTATTTCAGGCACTCTCTGCGGAGGGCCTTTTTTCACAGTACATATTACTTTTAGGCTTAGCTTTTACCTGCTCATGCTTTAGGTTCTTCGAGGTTGAGCTCGTTATGAGCGATTAACATTATATTTTTCTGCATTTTATGATAAAAATAGGTCCAACCAGAAGAAACAAAGCAAATATTTCGATGTCTCTTTAAAATAGTATAAGGTTGGAATTTTAGGTAACTCAGAAATATATAATAAAAAAATTATGTTAAAGGTTGATATGGTTTAAGTGTGCAATTGTAACAATGGCTTTAAAAAAACTTTATCTTTAAGATTAGTGTTTTTTAAAATGAAATATATATTTCTTAAATTATATATTATAAATGATAACACAATTCATAGACAATCTAGCAAATAAAAAATTATTGAAAAAATGAGCGTTATTACAACATTTAAAATGAGTCAAATCTTAAACATTTCAACCTTCCAAACACACTCTGCAATTAGAGTTACGTTCTATTGAAGTGATTATTTTGTCCAAATCTATCGAACTACCTGAATGGTGCGAACCGAAAAGTGTCCCAGGTCTGCAAACATAGCTTCATTTCCTGCATGTCACGTAGTTTATGCACAATAAAGCTATGGTCTCTGTGTGATAAATGATAAGAGGATTTCAAGCTGGAGGTTGCAATAGTTTAAATTAGCAAAGGAAAAGAATATGTACCTGTAATGCAAAGAACGATACCACCAAGAGAATTCCAAGTCCGTTTGTGGTTTCTGCTAAAATAGTCAATGATATATTTTGGATAAAAAGCTCGTAACATGCTGGTATCATGCTCGGAAAGATTGTATAATCCAATGAACAAAATAAACAAGAACCAAATCAGAATGGTTCGAACCTCTGGACTAAGAACAGAGTAACTAAGATCGCCACAGATATCCCAACTACCAGGTCTGCCAAAGTCAAGCTAATATCAAATAATTTTAGCCATTGCACTATCTTATATTGCTAATAGAAATTTTGTGAATCCAAGGAAAAGAAATTTCTGAAAAGTGTACTAGTATGAACATGCTCTATTGCTTCAAGACATGGGAAGCTCGAGTGTTCGCAGAGTAGAGGTATGTTTTATAATTTATGAAGGTTATATAGCTCAATAACGGAGTAATATTTCTACTTTTCCACTGGTATAAGACAGCCATGAACTAGGAAATTAATGTAGTAGATGTTGCATACAAATCCATGTAATCGTAGATTAAACTTTAACAGTAATAAATTGCTTCAGACAGAAGGCTAAAAAACAAAACAGGCTTGGTTTGAGCGAGCTACTACTAGCAAGAAAGACAGCCAGAAAGACAGCCTGTCGTGTTACCTGCTATGCCTCGTCCAAAAACTTCGTGCTTTGCAAAGCCATCTCAAGCAAGAACAGAAACAAGGCACTCAATCTGCTGCCCATTCTCTTCTCCATGTCGTTCAGATATATTCATAGATGGGATGAAACAAGGCACTCAATCTGCTGCCCATTCTCTTCTCCATGTCGTTCAGATATATTCATAGATGGGATATCAACGAGAGTGGGTATTCATTGATATAGGCTACTTTTTGTGGATTTTGCATGGCGTATACTTTGCATGGTGTACACGTGTGAGTCAGTCAGGTGGCCCTTCTCGTTGTCGAGCAATAAACTAAGCACGGGCAAGAAAAAACTTAGGATAAGATAACTTGTCCTCAATAAAATCACATCGGGGCAAGAGAAGCTTGCAATAAGAGGGTGAAATCAAAAGTTTGGTTAAAACTTTTTGAAGCCAAATGGCCAAGCGATAAACTTTGGTTAAAATTGTTTAAACGCTAATAGTCCCAGGCAGGGACTAATAACTCAACATTACTGTGTGAATTATTAAGGTTGTCTTCATTTATGTATTGTGCCATTATGACCATCCAAAATCACTACTATACTCTATCTCAACATGTTAAGGATGTAGTTATTATAGTTTTCATCGGTAACGGTAATCCACTGTGTTCTCCATTTCGAGTCATTGAGTACAAGCCACGTACCCCCGACGAACAATCTAGAATGAGGGTATGGGACTTAAAGAATACTGTGAGATTAATTAGTGAAGGGATGACAAAGTTTTGATGTATATGTATAAGATTTATACTAACCATATACCAAGGTCTTTAAATCAATGTCGTCGTACAAGGTTGTGTGAGGATCACTAGCGTATACATCAACACAACATGCTAACAACCCACTATAAATGCATTTATGCATCATAGTAGAAATCTTTTAAATGAATTACACAAACTTCAAATCACTGAGCAATAAGATGTTGAATTTGATAGCCAATCAAATTAAATAAAAATAAATTAAATTATTTTTAAAAAATAATAAATTTTCATTTCTAATGTTAAACTACGAAAATATTGCACTGAATTTTTGGTCAAAGCCAAACTAATATGGTTTGACCAAAAGAACCAATGCAATATCCAACGTGTGGCGGCATGTATAATAAGACACCAATATCTAAAAAGAAAGCAACACATACCTAAACATATGTGACTTGACATACTTGACAGTGCATGTGTAATATTTTTGATGACTTGACAAAGGTCACTTGCCTTAAAGGGAAAACAAGTGATATTTTGCATTAACTCACAATTCATGTTACAAAAACATGACATTTACGTTTCGTCTTAACTTGCAATTCATAATTTAAGAAGGAAAACACAAGGATCCAAATGACAAATTTGAAAGGAATTAATAAGATATTTGTAAGTGGCATACTTATTGTGACCTTATAAATTATACAGTCACATAATGCACTACTATGTAAGTGAAAAATAATATTAAGAATTGCTCTCAGCTTAAGGTAAGGTACACCTTATAGGGAGATAAAATAGCTATCACACCCTTTAATGTACAATGTGTATATATTGCAATACATAACTAAGGTTTAGCAATATCTTAATCAATTACTAACACATAAATGAATGAAAACTAAATTTGAACCATAACAAAGCTTAAAGTTGATTCTTATTTCTATTTTTGTATGCTTATACCTATAACTAACATCTCAAAGCTCAATAGTCTCAGAGAGAGAGAGAGAGAGAGAGAGAGAGTTTTCTATCATCCATTTACAAATTGGCATAACAAGTATATAGCTTCATGAGAGTTTTCTATCATCCATTTACAAATTGGCATAACAAGTATATAGCTTCATGTTTCCATGTCTTTTGAGGAACACACTTGTATTTTATACAATGTGTAGTACAAATACTTAAACATTGATCATGCATAGATTTTTCTTTGTTTGTCACCTTATCATTCACATAAAGTTATCTAAACAACAAGAACAAGTAGAGTAAAATTCAACCATTGAATTTATTTGGAAAAAGTTAATCCCACAATAACAAACAAAAGTTATTGAAGATGAACCTTGGGTTCACAAGAAAAGTTTAAGCAACAAAAAAAAGGGTGAACTTTGAATCTAGAATTAATATGCTAGCAACAATAACATTATTAACCACAAATACAATAGTAACAACATGGAAAAGGTGAATGCAATGCAATTAGTTCAACATATAGAGAATTTGGTCTCTATATAAGACTCTATGGTTAAATACAATAATTATATAGGCCTATATGATTAATATTTCCATAATCAATGGGTTGGTAGGAGAGGGAGGTATTCTTCTTAGTCTCTAAGGACTAATTGTGGTCAAATTCTCATGGGGTCTTGGCAGGAAATCCAACAATCAAGCAGAAATGTATGGGCCCTATTTTGGATTAATAATATTCCAACACTGAGGTGTCCAAGACATTACCATACTAGGAGACTCTTTCCTATTTATTCATCATTTGAGAACCAATACCCCTCCAATAGATAACATGTTAAGTTTGTTGTTTCATCGTATCAAAGGTATCTCCAATCTTTCATTAGCTCCCCCTCCTTTCATATTCTTAAAATCCTCCACTTTGAAGAAAATATCCTCACCAATAAGGCTTGTCTTTTGGGTGAAGGATAAACTGAAATCAATGGCATTGATGGTTATGCTATTATCCCTTAATGATGCTCATGATTGACCTATGTATTCCCAAAAATAATTTTTGTTACCATTCATAATTAATGCCAATGATTGGCTCCCTATTAATCTCTAGTCTTTCCCCTCCCAATCAGTTGTGTCCCCTCCCTATTTTGATTCCCCTCCCACATTCCCTAGCTCCTCATGATATAGTAATTCAAAGCTTTATTTTGGGTCATTCGTGAATGATTACAAGAAATGCCTTATGCCAGCTCAATGTGGCATATCTTGGGCGTCATCCTCATGCCAGTGAGCCACATTTATTGGCACCTACATAGATCAATATCAACCTTAGGAAATATTTTAAGAGTTTTCATAGTTGCATCTCTACCAACGTGCCTAATTTATTTGTACTGGTGAATATTATATTGGTGCTGAACCTCGAGCTCATGACATACGAGGAAGGAATCTTCTCAGTTAGTTTTGTGATGATTAATCCATCTCAGGACCCTGGAAAACATAATGTGGATTTGCATGATCGTATGTGGTTATTTTATTACAGTGTGAATAAATTGAGGAGAAAATGCACATCATTATTCACTCCTTGCGATCAGGGTGCATTATGGTCTTGTTACCCTTTGAGAATTTGGCAAAGGAAAGTTTCAACAACAAGAGTGGCATCCAGATGGTGGAGCAACTAGAAGATTAGTGATGAGATTCAAGAAGCTCCTTGAGACTTCTTCCGATGTGAGCTTTGTTTGGGGTTAAAGCACCACTACAATTGGGAACTGTGGCATCTTTATCTCTCTGGTTCTAAGGTAATTGTTTCAATTCTCTCCTACTTTGTTTGTGTACGAACCTGAAGAATTTCTATTTGTTTCATGGCTTCGGTTCACACTTTTGATAAAGGCAAAGAATTGTAGCTAGGAATAACTTTCCTTTCCTTTATGGGTTATATCTTTCTAGCTCAGCTTGCATCTTCTAATTTAGCTATTGCACCATCCGACTGAAACCTATTGAGCATTCAAAAGTATATTGGTCATCTTGTCACTATTTTTTCTTTAGTTGGCCCTTCATTTCTCACTCAACTCCGGTTTTAGAGTGAATATCTCATGGATACAAGTTCATAAACATCATATTCTTTAGCCTCATCTATATGTGATCATTGCATAAAAGAACATGCACATGTTAATTCTGAAATCTACAACTTGCATATCTTTCTTTACCAATAAAGGGCCTATTATTGCAACACCATGGACATAATTGAGGCGCAACAACAACAAATTTCATGCTTGGAGGATGAGGTTAATTCTATTTGAAGAATTATTATGGACCTCAAGCTTCAAGGTGCCCAGCTGGCCAACCCAACAAGGGAACACCTCGATATTGTTGAGAAATCTATAGGGAAATAGTTAGGATGATTTCTTTTTTCTTGATAATTTCTTGTGTTGTCTTTTTACTTTTTCTTACTTGTTAGCTTCTTCACTTATTATTACGTTTGTATATCATCAAAAAAATACCAAAACAAGAAGAATAATAATACACAATAACACATAATGTAGGTTGCAAGCTAGGGCCATGTTGAAGGCTGGAAAATAATTGCCTCAACATCAGGGAATACCACCCGGTCGGAACTTAAGGCATATTCGTTTCCGTTGGAATTGGTGGTTCTGAATAGGGATAAAGGGACCAATTTTCCATGAAAGAGATGTAAAAGAATAATGGAAATGAAATTAAACTAATGGAATGATTTTAAAGCTAAATATAATATCATTAAATAAACTTATTCTACGTATTTCCTGGGATAATATCTCTTGATAGGTGATTCATAAAAAGATTTCACATAGCATGCAAAAATATAGATCATTAAACACTTTAGGAAAGGAAAACAAATAAGATAAACTAAATTAATTAAATAGTTAATTAATTTAATTGGTTAAAACTAATTACATATAAAATCAAGTTATCTCATATATAATCACAAATGATACAATCCTACACATCAATAGTGACAATGTTTAACTTTTTTCAAATCATTCATATAACGAAATAACATATAATAAATTCACTATCTATCTCCATGAAAGATAGTGGCAATATAAAGATAATAGTACCTGATACATCAATACTTTTCTCATAGAAAAGATAGCTTCCGGTTTAGCTTCTCAATTAGATAAATTTGGATTTAAACAATAGTGCAAGTTCAAAGTTGTCTATCAAAAATTCAGAACCCATTTCTAAATTCATGAAAGGGGTTTAAATATCCTATTAATATTACAAAAATAGTAAACTAAACAAAACTCTTCAGAAAAGCTTCAACAAATCAAGCAAAGATAAATATAACAATATGTTGCAACAAGAAATGCATGACTATGTTACAGGCTTATTCTTCATTCGTTCTCTGAGTCCACATATGTCTGTAATTGGCTTTAGTTGGGGGGGACAAATCGGTTGCATGCACATCTTCCCCGTAAATATTGCATCACTAAGTGTTGGAAGAAGTTAAGTCGTTGCATTAGAGGGACACCTCAGCACTAGCCACTGACTATGTGGTTTCACCAAGAAATGGAAATAACCTTCAAGGTTTACTTTTGACAAACTTTGGATGTCTTTGACCTTCTTCTTGGATGTTTCCTACCATGAATTCTTCAGAGTTTTGACATATGGCAATGTGTCCTTCGAGCATTCATGTATTAGATTGCCCTGCAATAAGGTATCACTGATGTATTCCATGAAATTTGAAGCAAGATTTATGGCTCTGATAATAGTCATTTCTGCTTATTTCATTTTGATGTCCAAGTCACTAAAAATGATATCTTTTTGAGATTATTCGATTCGAGGAAGATCAACAGATCTTCCTTCAACACTGTCTTGTCAATCTATATTCTCAGAGATTTTCTCATCAATTTCTTCATAGAATGTCCTCATATCAGACAACTAGTTAACTAAGGAATCACTAGTCTTACACAGATCATGAATTAAAGTTAATTTGTGACAAAAGAAAATATGTTTCTTAGTAAGGAGTGTATCCAGTTCTCCTGCTTCTTTTCAGACTTCATTTATTTATAGATTTTCCTTTAGCTGATTAATCTTTTGTTGTAGTTATTGTACTTGTGCATCTTTGTCCTTGATTTCTAATTCAAATTGTAGTTTCAAGTCATTAAAACTTTGTTGTCATTCAACAAAGTTTTCTTGACATTGTTGCTCAATCACTTGCCTTTCATTCTAGAGATCTTGTTCTAATTGAATAATCCTCTGGTCTTTTTCCTTCATAAGTAGTTGTTGCTTTGTCAATAGTAGCACTAATATAAGCACCTGCAAACTGTGAAAGTCTATTTAATTCTTCGTCAGGGGTTGTTTGGGCTCCTTTCCATAGAACTTGAAAACGAGTCTCATTTGAAACTAATGGTTGTGCCTACCCCAGATTTCTCTTCTTTCTTGAATTGCTCATTACTGCTTTCTATTTTGGACTGTAAATTATATCCAAAGGGGGGGTTTCTTCAATTTTCAAGACTATCTCCGATGTAGGAAACACTAGGATAATTTCCATATCCTCACCAACAATAGTCTTTTTGGGAGCCTCAATAGTAGTATTTTCGGGAGCCTTAGTAGTGAACAAGGTTGTCCCTTCAGGTTCTGGAACATGCTCTATTTCTTTCTTGATTGTAGTATTTATATTCTGAGTTTCTTCAGTTGATAAGACACGATTAAGTTCCTCCCGCACTTCATCCAAATTTTTTTCTTCTTTGACTTTGATCATTTTCTCAACAATTGCAGTAGTTATCATTGAAACTTGGGAAATAATTGGATTCTTTGTCAAGGAGGTTGATGTATTTGAAACTTCAACATTCTATCGAGATTGTCTTAACAAAATTTCTGGCAGATGGGATATTCTCCAATTTCGATATTGACTGAATCTAATCAATTCTTTGGGAGTTAGACATTTTGCTACTAACTTTTCAACTATAGAATACTCTGGAACCATTTCAAATAAATCATCGAATTTTTCAGGCTCATTTGAAAATTTCTTAATTCTAGCTTGTGTTGTGACATATTTCGCAACCCCATTGGGATTGTATTGCCTGTTTGGAATGGTTGGAAAAATAAAAACTTTAATTTGGTCAATTTCAAGTTGAGCATGCTTGACATTTTCCAGCGTATAGGTACCACAAGAAATAGGAAAAGGAGGCCAAGTATTTTTCTTGGCATCCTTGAGCACTTTAGTCAAACCATTGCCAATTGTTTGGTAGGCAATTTCTTTGGCCAGTAATTTATCTGGGACAAAAAGAGGCCAAAAATGAGGATGGGAAAGGCTGCCAAAAACTCGAATATAAGTAAATTATTCTTCCCCAAACCACTTCCTAATGGTTTTAAGTCTTTATTAGCTTCTGCGAAGAGTCTAGGTGCATTGCTGCCAAAGACCTCTTGGTGAATGAGAGGATAATTTCATGACAAATTTTATAAAAATAAGAATGATACTTGGTTTCCCATAAGATATCAAGGTAAACATGAATAGGGGTAGGTTATTGAATTGTCCACTTCCATCCTATAGATGGAAAATCACAAGAAAAAGAAATGGCATCTATGATATAGGCACTCATAAAGAAAGGGGGAGAATTCCTCTCAATAACATTACGCTTCTATCTGTAATTGCGGATTTGAGTAGTTAAATTATTGGACAAAATATTTTCCCAATCCATGATATAACCATTAGAAGTCGCCTCTATTAGCGGCACCCATTCCTCTGAGAATTTCTATGCATTGGGGTAACTGTAGAGACGACACATCGTAGCAGCAATATAAGAGAAAGGACCAACAAATAGAGGCTAATGAATACATACCCTTGTCTTCACGCTTGTGTTTTCTTGGGTCCCTTCTCCATTCTCTGATAAGATCTGTTGGGTTCGGATTCTCCTGCATGAACTTCTGGACAAATTGAGTATCATACTTTTTCTATGGTAGCAGAAAATGGTACATTTTCCTTAAGTCCTCAACCTTATAAGATCCAATGATTATCTTCTTGGGAGTTATAAAAACTCTATCTCTAATATCCAGATGGTCGATGACCCATCTTACCATATCTGTGTAGGGTAGAATTTTGGGATGTGCAACAATTCTGTGAAAAAATTGAATTAGCCACATCATTCCATGTGGTGCTAACATTTGTAGTGGGAGCATCAATAGTAGTACTTTTATTTTCAATAACCCCTGGGTTTTCATCCTCAAACAATTTGTATATCACCTCCCAAGACAACCCTACGTCTGGAGTGCTTGTAGTATCTGTAAACAATGGAGACATATCGGGAACTTCTTAAGGAGGCAACATTGTCTATGGCTGAATTACCAACTTTCTCTTCGCTTTGATTATCCTTGAAATTTCCTTTAACTATTGTTTATTGGAATTCATCTATTAAGAAGAAAACCAGGATGAGATGAAAGAACTCGTAAAATGCAAAGAGTCTTATCAATTGAATACGATTTTTAATGAAAAATCCTTCTACATTACATCAAAATCATCACAAATCATTTAAAACCTCGAAACTATAAACACATAAAGTGGCCATTTAATTTTTGAACATTTGTTTATGTGATGCTGACACCTGTCATTATATCGGGAAATTGCTTTATTGATGTTTTTATATCGAGTGATATGAACATGACCTTGTGACATGCGATTTCTGATATTATGTTGATTGGTCACAAATCACGATGTGGGAGGTCCAATATCAAAATGTCGGGAACTAACAAAATGTGATATTGACATTTGTCACCTAACTGAACGTGATACCAGTAATTGACAGAATGTCATATCGCTATCAACAGTTCGCTATCAGTAATTTTCTATCGGTACTCACTTTGAATTGTCAACGTCTATAAGCCAATTAGCGTTTCACGTGTGGTTTTTTAGTGGAACCATCCTTTATGATATTTCCGTTTATTTTTTCAAACAACCTTTAAAAACTTTGGTGATGTTTTTTAAATATTTTTTAATGGAAACATAGTTAACAAGGTTTCTTAGATTTTCATATTATTTCCTAAGAACTACGGAAATGCTTCTAAACCTAAGAAGGGTTTTATTTCGCAAAAATATTTTCTTGTTTTATTTATATATAAAAAAAGGGTAAAAATATAAAACTTGTCCTATTTTATTAAAATAAGAAAAGACTATTTCCTAAAAAATTTAAAGGGTCCCCATTATTTCTTATCCTAAGTCTAAGGCTAATGGGGGTTGTCGAGTACTACAACAACTGGCGACGCACTAGATGAAACAGTTGATCTCTGTAATAATAATAAGATCTTAATCTTTATCAAGACATATTTTAGAAAGTTAAAAATGATTGAAATTTAGATCGATATAGATAACTTTGAAGTGAAACAACTTATTTTATTGTAAAGCTTCTCAGAGCTTATTAGAGATGAAAATATTCATTGTGTAAATCTGTCACTAATAGGCTGAAAAAGTAAAGTAAAAAGTATTAGATGTTTATCATATTGAATAAACTTATTTGTCACTGGTAGAGCCATTGTTGCCAGCAGGCGTTCATAGCCTCGACAAGGTTACCATTTAACCAAAATGAAAGAGTATCCCATCCATGTCATAATAACATTCTTAGAGGTAATGAGTCTTTTTTTTTTTGAACTTTTTTACTTAAAAGTCATTATCCTGGTTTGGTGGCCAGATGATGATAATGCCATTCACAAGTTATAATAAAATTGAACAAGTCAGCTTGTAATGAGACCTATTGTATTATAGTCGTATGACTATAAGCCATCATCTTGGTTTGGTTTCCAATAGTGATAATGTCAATGTCATTAGTTTCCTATGATCATGATAAGCAGGTTCATGATGAGATCTCTTAACTTTTAAGTTTTTTATATTTTTGAATTACACTCTAAAAAATTTAAAATTAATGGATTGGGAGGTTTCATTTAATCCTTAAGAGTTTTGGATGACCATTTAAGTAAAAGGTGCTAAAGCTTCATAATAATTTATGCTTTTATAAAAATAACTTTTGAAAACCGATATACAAACAAATATATTCTTTAAGAGTCCCAAGCCAAAATATTTCACAATTAAATTGTTATCATATTTCAAAGTTTTGAAATAGATGCGATACTAGATTTCAATTTATAGTTTTGTTTTCTACATCGTTTCTTGAGTAATTTAATGCCTTAATAATGAAGAGAACTTCCAATTTATACTTCAAAAAGTGTACTATTTATTATAAAAACTTAAAAAACGTCATTTTGCATATAATATTATTTACATATTTTACAAGAGAACAAAATGTTCTTTTTAAGGAAAATATTTTTTTGAGAATAAGTCCATTAATGGGAAGATTTTCTTTCTTCCCTTGTAAATCTTTGTAATATAAAAGTTGATGAACCTATATTATCAAAAATTTGAAAGGGACCAAGCCAGATTTTTGAAATTTAGTATGTTTTCCTTTATCCTCATGCACTTTATCCCATTTCAAAACAAAGTCTCCAATTTCAAAATTTTTATCTTTGACTAAATTTATATCAAATGAAGCTTTGACCAACTCTTAATGGTGAGCATGGGCCTTTGAATTTATTCAGTTCTTCTTCCAATTTAAGGATTTGAGACATTCGCAATTGTAGAGGGGAAGAAGGCATTTCTTCAATGAATTGTACTTGGGCTAAAGAAGAGATACCTATTGAGGTTTTCTCAGTTATTCTATTAGCCCATAAAACAAATGTTAAAGCCTTATGCCAATTCTTTTGATTTTGGTTGATGGTTCATTTGATACTTCATATAATATTTTTGTTAGCAGGTTCTTCTAAACCATTCCCCTAAGGGTAGTAATTTGCATAATACTTAAGTTTAAATCCTCTTTTTAGAGAAAATTCATTCGTTTCATTCCCAAAAAAATAAGAGCATGAGGGATACAAAATGTGATAATGATAAATTGATCAATGAATTCATTAATGCTCTTCGAATTGGCTAACTTCAACAGTATTTCCTCTACCCATTTTTTAAAGTAATATATTGCAGTCAAAATGTACTTATAATGTTTGGAAGAATGAGGAATGATCTCACCTATTATGTCCAGCCCCCATTGCTCGAACAATTGTTTGATGTTATGTGGCTGCAAAGGCATAAATGGTTTCTTTTGTCTTCCTGGAGCAGTTTGACAAATTTTTCATCTTCTTACATACATGTGAGTGTATTTAAATAATGTTGGCCAGTAATATCCAGCATGTAGGATTTTATGAGCAATTGTATCTCCACTGTAATGTCCACCTGCTGACCCATCATGAAGTTCCTGTAAGACTTTTTATGCTTCAACTTTTTCTAAGCATATTAACAAAACATAATCATAATTATTTCTAAACAAAACACCATTGATGAGTTGATATTGATTAGCTTTTAATCTCAAGTCTATCTTTCTTTTTAAAATCAAGCTCGAATGGAGCATAAGAATTTTTTTAAATAAAAGATTAAATCAATATATTGAGATTCAATATCAACAGGAAGTACCTTTGTGACTTGATCGATATTACCTGTGGCTTCATTAACTGATGTATCATTTATTCCTGTAATCAATTTGCAAAAACCTTGACCTCTCATAATTTTAGCGGGTTTGATTTCTAGGTCATATTCTTGGAGGGTAGTAACCGAGTTAGCCCTTTTTTCTCCTAACTTATTTTGAATAAGTAATTGTCTAACCGCTAAGAAAGGCACAATGAATTTAATATGATTTTTTAAGATAAAAGGTCTAAAATACTTAATGGCTTTGTAACTGTAAAGGCTTTCTTTTCTACTCTAGAATAATTTAATTCAGCTCCTTGAAAATTTGAGTTGAAGAAAGAAATAGGAGCTTCAATTTTGTGTTCATTTAGTTGTGTTAAGATTTCCGCATATGAGAATTCAAAGGCAAAAGTATATAAATTGAATTGATCATAAAAATTAGGAGTTAATAGGGCGGGAGCATCAATTACAGCTTATTAGATTGCTTTAAATGCCTCTCTTTCATTGTTTCCCCATTTGAAAATAAAAATTTTCTTGATCGTAGTTTGTAATGGTAGGAAAATTTGAGAAAATTCAGGGACAAACCTTTTGACAAAATTAATTTGGCCAAGAAAAGATTGCATTGATTTTTTGGTATGTGATAATGGAATTTCTGAGATTGTCTTAATTCTTTCTGGATCAATACAAATTCCATTTTTTGATACAATAAATCCAATGAGTTTACCTTCATTAAGAGCAAAAAAGATTTCTTGGGGTTTAGAGAAATTCCATACCTTTTGCATATTTCAAAGATCTTCTTTACATCATGCAAATGATTATTTCTCTTCTTAGAATATATGGTAATATCATCTAGATATACCACAACAATTTTATTAATTAAACCCCTGAAAGCGATGTCCATTGTCTCTCGAATGTAGCTCCTACGTTCATTAATACGAAAGGCATTTTTTGATATGTGTATGTTCCCCATTTTGTTTTGAACATAATCTTTAATTTATCCTTTGGACGAACAAGGATTTGATTATAACCTAAGAATCCATCTAGAAAAGACATTAGTTTAGAACCAACAATTGATTGTAGAACTTGTTCCATTTGTGGGAGGGGGAAATTATCTTTTTGACATGTCTTATTTAAATTCCTAAAATCAATATAAATGTGAATATCGCCATTCTTTTTTCTAACTGGTACAAGATTAGAAACCCATTTGCAATGTCTTACTGGAAAGATAATTTTGGTTTTTAAAATTTTATTCAACTCACTTTTGATTTGAGTTTCCAAATTTGGATGAATCTTTCTAAGTTTTTGTTAAATAGGTTTGACATCAGGTATCATTGGAATAATGTGTTGGATGATAGAAGTATCATAAGTTTGAGATCTTCATAATTCCAAGCTAAAATGATTTTATATGAATAAATGCATTTCTTTCTTTAGATGATAATCCAATACCTAAGTTAATAATTTGAGGTTTAATATTAGATCCAAGGTTAACTAGTTCAAATCTCAAAGTTGAACTTTGAAGTTTGTAGTTGCTGACCTTTTGAAATATATCTTTTAAATCATAAAGATCCTTAAGTTTAACTACAGGTTTTGGCAGAGCATTTTGTTCATTTGATTTATTCAATTGTCTATCATGTTCATCTTCATTAATCATTTGGTCAAGATAAGATTCTTCAAATGTTAAAAAATCAAGGATATCTTCATCTTCATTGAATACTAGCCAATTGGTGACATTATCAGGAATGGAAGGGCGGAAAATCAACTCTATATAAAACCTATATGCACTAAAATCTTTAGGTGGGATCAGTTTAGATGCACAATTTTCCAAAAGATCAGCACTGGCATTCTGTATCCTGAGTATTGGAGAAATATGAAATGCAATGAAATGTGAGGTAAGATTTTGAATTAAGGACTGATAATGCTTATGATGATTAGAAACACAATGAATATTATTTCTAACTTCTTTTATAACAATTTCAAAATCACCAAAGACTTGGTACTCAACATGAAGACTTAGAGCTTTATGCAATGCTTGTACTAATGCTTCATATTCTGCTATGTTATTAGTACATTCAAACTCTAATCTACATGAAAACATAGTTTTTTCACCATTAGGGCTTACCAATATACATACCGCCCCTGCAACATCATTAGATTTAGAACCATCAAAATAAAGTGTCAAAAATAAATAATCATGCTTAATTATGGGTGTATCTACAACATTGATACATTTAGTAATATTTGTTTGCAAATAATTTTCAACTTGAGATGAAACATAATTTGCTAAGAAAGGGAATATTTGAACTGTAAAACTTCCAAAGAAAGATTCTAAAGAATAACTCTCAAGGATGTTGTTGGTGAAAACTACAGGCTCATTTTCTTCATCCAAGTCAGTAACCGAGTATTTCATATGATTTTCTCTATCCACCTAAATCTAATTTGGTTTCCCATTGCAAGGAAGCCATACATGTGACCAATCTGTGGCAAAATAAGCATGCAATTTCTCAAACCAATCTTTTCTTAAAATAAGACCATAAAATTCAAGAATATCAACAATCAAAATATCAATAATTTGGCATACCTTTGAATTTGAGGATAATCTTATCAAAACAGAGTTTAATTCTTCTAACACCTTAACCTTTGTTCTATCTAATTACACAATTTGGACAACGAACTTCTCAAGTGTTATGTTAAGTTTGAGACAAATTGAATATGGCATAATATTTGAAGAAGCACCTAAGTCTATCAGACAATTGTGAATTTTTTTATTAAAAATCTCAAAGGTTAAAGAAAACGCGAAGTGTGAGAGTTGGACCCGTCTCCAATTAAAATTGCATTAGAAGCATCAATTTTGTCTCGTGAATCACGTGGAGGCTTTCCTTTTCCAAGTGAGGCTATTGCAGTTGGAAAATGAGATGTAGGAGCAACATTTAACTCTTTAAGCAATAATTTTTGTTGTTGCTTGAGTTTGCTCACCTCATTCATGGAAATATTAGCTTTAACTTTCTTCATATCTTCCACAATGTTATATTCTATATATTTATAAGAAATAATAAGAGTTTTAGATGCAGAAGGGGAATTTGAAGAGGATGGAATGGATTCAGAAGTTTAGGAGAATATTTTTTGGTTAATCTTTTATATTTATTAATAGGAGTAGTTGACATTTGTTTCTGATTGGATGATGATGAGTCAACTAATTTTTTACTCCTAGTCTCTACTAGTAGAGTTTTTCCTTCTTCTTCATTTTCTGATGTAGTAAGAATAAAATACCATAATCCATGTGCTTCCACCAACTCTTCCTCTTCTGATTCTTCCATAGATAGGGCTAATTCTTCATCTTCTTCTTGATCTGATTCAACATTGGATATAATATTGGTTGGTTGAGATGATGAAGGCTGAGCTTTCTTGAAAGGTCTGAAAGGTCTTTTTGAAGAATCAGATACCTATTTCTTAATCTCAACCATTTCGTTTGACATTTTTTTAAGGACTTTTTGTAATCCTTATAAATTTAAAGGGTCCTTAGATGGATTCTTTTTGTTTTCTTCCTTGAAAGTCACTTTCTTTGACTTTCTCTCTTCAAGAATAGTTTTCTTCTCTAAAGCTAAAATTCTCATTTCGAAGGACAAAGCTTCTTTCATGTTGTTACTTAACATGATTTTATTAGCTCTATCTATGAATATTGCAATATTAGAGGGAAGTGCAAAGATATACCATTATATTTGTACATATTCACCAGGTTGTGAAGTTTCTAGAATCTTATTAACCAAATTATTGAACCTAGAATTAAAATCTTTGATTCTTTCACCTGGATTTGTTTTAAGATTGGAAACATCATTAATTAAAGTAGTTGTTTTATGATCATCAACAAACTTGGTCAGAAATTTCTCTTGAAATGTATGCCAATTATTAATTGAACCCGTTGGTAAAGAAAAGTACCAAGATCCTGTTGATCCAACAAAAGTATGGGGGAAAAGTCTACATACACAATCTTCTTCTGAAACCCCATTAAGGTTAATGGCCAACATGTAATTATGTAAGTGCTCTTCAGCTGTCATCCCTTCATTAAGATTGAACTTGGGTAACCATCTTTCTGGATGTTTGGGTAAAGGATGAATGGGTGAAGGCATGTTTATTGCACCTAGACTAGTCCAAGGTTTGTTAGACTTTCTAGGAATTTGAGTAGAAGAAGTTGCAATAGTAGAAGAGGCTGACTGTGTGGAAGCATTAGCCCCAGTGTTGGTGTTGTTCAAACTAGAACTATTTGATTGAAGATGAGGGATATGAGTGGAAGGATTGATTGGATGAGAAGAAGTTGATGATGAGGCATGAAATAAAGGTGTTTGTGGTGGAGAAGAAGATAAAATCTCACTAGTAGATGATTTTGATTCAGATTTCTTAGTATTTCTTTGGTGGGAAGGTAAGGGAAACTCAAATGGAGTAACCCCAAATTTCTCACTTTGGGAACGAGTCAAAATATGAGAAGTTTGGGAAGATGATGATACACCACCTTCAGATAACTTAGATTGTTGAGACCTTTATTCTAAAATAGAAATTCCTTCTAATTTATAAATTAAGGTATGAAATTCAAGTAACTCCTAAGGAGGTTGATCAGATGTCTTAGGCTGTGTGCTAGGAGATTTTGTATTTGTTTTTACAACTTCCGGTCTAGGAGTAGGAGATTTTGAATAGGATCTAGAATTTGGGGGAGATTTTGAGGGAGAATGACTCTTTAGATGACCTTTTGATTTTGGATTAAACCTTGTTTCCATTCATAGTCAGGGCCCTACTTTCAGCACGAAAAATGTTGAAGTCTGGAAAATCTTTGCCTCAACATCTGGGAATACCACCCGGTCGAGAACTTAAGGCAGCTCTGTTTCTGTTGGAATTGGTGGTTCCGACCAGGGATAAAGGGACCAGTTTCCCATGAAAGAGATATAAAAGAATAATGAAAATTAAATGAAACTAATGGAATGAGTTTAAGGCTAAAGATGATATCATTAAAAAAAAGTATTCTACGTATTTCCCAGGATAATGTCTCTTGATATGTGATTCATAAAATGATTTCACAAAGCATGCAACAATATAAATCATTAAACACTTTATGAAAGGAAAACAAATAAGGTAAACTAAATTAATGAAGTCAACACATAATCATTGGCTATATAAATGTTATGCCATTGTTACCATGTATGCACTAACCATTACATCGCTGACAAGTTTAAAAATAACATGTGCCAAGTTAAAAAGATTAACACGCCGATTATTAATCTACGGGGTTGGAACCCGGGTGGCGCCCCACCAAACTAAGAAACTTAAATGACACCCCAACGATGCTCCTTGTAAACTCCACCAACCTCGGTTATACTTAAACCCTGATTTCATTTGGCTGGGAGGGCGCAATATAGTGGAGGTCAGAACCTTGAATGGAAAAACAATGATTTGTAGAGGGTGTGGAACCCTGACCGTGGAGAATCTTAAGATGCTGAAAAGATTCCCTTGAGGGCTAGAGGTTCCAATGACAGAATTTGTCAAGCTTATAGTGATTTTTGCACATTTTCTTGCCAGGAGTCCAACCATGCAGAAATGCAGGGGTCTAGCAACAAGGAATCTTTGGAGAGTCATATGGAATCTAAAAGATTCCCTTGGAGGCAGATTTTGACCGAGACAGAATGATGCCAACTCTATAGTCGTTTTTCACAAAATTTCATAGGGAGAATAGTGGTGTGCTCAGAATGTTCATCCGAGCAGCGGACTTTTCGGCCATCTTCAGGAAGTAATCTTTGGGGGAGTCTTCAAGATGGCTAAGGGTCTAAAATTGACGGTGTCATGAAGGGAAAATTTTATAGTCATTTGATACAATTTCGCGCCACGAATTCAACGGTGATGTCCATTTTAGCAACTGAGATTTGCATTTTTTGGCCATCCCAAAAAGGGGAGGTATATGATGCAGTTATGCCATGTTTTTCTTTTGATTTGTTGAGATGCTTCTTTTGTTTTTGAGATCCATGATTACCATTATGTTGAGGGATACTTGTATGCCACATCTTGTGAGAATTTATTAGCTTGTCATGCTAAATGAAGACCCATTTGAGTGAGAGTTCCTTAAGGAGAATGTCTCATGGAGAGACATGCCACTCTTGTTGAGGGTATTCATCCTTGTAATGATAAAGAACATGTCATGTACATCATCATCATTTACAACATTTAACAAAGAAACCTCCCCTCTCTTGACACCAGGGCCCAGAGACGTAACCAACTTGCTCCATCTTGATTTAAGACACTTTCGATAAAATAACTTGTCCACTCCAAAATAGCATCAGCTTGCATGAAGTTTGCAATAAGAGAGAAATTCTAAAAATTTGGTTAAACATTTAGTGAATAGAAATAAGCAATTTTAAACTTTGGTTAAAAAGTGCAATGAGATGAAATTTGCATTCAAACCATCAATTAGTCATTGGTAAACTCTACAACGATCACTATAGTCCCTGCTCTACCGTAGGCAGGGACTAATAACTAATAGTGTCCGTCATAACATGGAATTATACCCCTCATCTAGTAAAATCTATACTCTGTGATGATAACTCTTGAACATTCGATCTGTCATGTTTCAATGCTTATTGCATGATCCAACCTTCCAACTTCTACCGTCGCTTGTTACTTTTGGAATGCATCATTACCAGAAATATTCAACGTGGAAATCAATTGTTTATTTTGTGAAAAAAACTCTAATGCTGATAGTGAGAATAGGTAAAACTATGCAAAAATCCTGATAGAAATACTATAATGCTAGGCTAATCTATGGTAATTGACTTATTGTAGAGAGCATGTGGCAACATCGGTGGTTGTGATCAATGTCTTGTGTATCAAGTTTATGGGTTTTATGGTTTTATCAACCCAAATATTTATTCTATACAAAACAGACAACAACTAATGACACTATTATGACATTCTTAACTAGGTAGAGTCACATAAGTTAATGTAATGCTCCTTAGATCTGTTATACTTTCTCAATTTTGTTATGCATCTGACTTGGATTGTTATGTAGCTACCCTTGATTATGTAACACTCTTTATTTGTATAATGTTCCACTCATCAATTGTCTTGGCATAATGTCCCACAATTCCACATAAGGTAAATTTTCTAATAATATCATCCTTTAACCCATACCTCTGGCATCTTCTAACTACAAGAAGGTTTGACATATGCTCAGTTTCAGTATGTAGACTATATAACTTACTTACGTAACTTAGTTGAATGTTTAGACTCTGTAATGTATACTTTAGTCTGTTGGCTATATGCTTTGGTAACACATACTATAGCATTGTCATTCTATATTTCTACACAAGTCTGAGATATGGTATGAGACCATGTGACGCACATACCTTACGTAACTATTCTGACATCTATCTAACATATATTTATGTTCACTATATGTTTTATTCTTCATGGTTATAAAGATTGTTGTATATGTAGGTTTTAATCCCGTACAGAAATTACTTGCATACGAATTCTAAAACACAAAAAATAAACAATGGGAGAGCATAACACATAAAACACATATACACAGAGATTTTCCCCTGGATCCCAAAACCGGGACTACCAGCTTGATTTTTCATTATGTTCCTTTCAATGTTATAACATATTTATACATGCCGAAGCATCCAATACTATGGACCGAAAACCATCGCATCCAAAAACATGTGCAAAAATCATGCACAAAACCATACGTGGGTCCGCACAACCTAACATAGGTTCCAAAACCAAAAATTTTTGGGGTGCTGCCACAAACCCCATAGAGTGGGGTTACCTGCACCCCTCAAACCCCCTGTGATGCCCCCGCTATGCAATCGATGCAACAAAGGGGGGCTCCGCCCCCCCTCTAACCCCCTGGTTAACTATGTGGGCTAGTCGTAGAAAGAATATAACACAATCCGACAGTATAATGGTGTATATCATGTCAATCCTTACATTAACTCATACCTTCTTTGTCTTGGCACATACTATAATACGTGTAGCATGTTCCCTTTGGATTCCAAGAAAAATACAACTCCTGCATCCAGATGATCCTTTGATCCCATATCGTTTTTTTTTATTTCTCAATCTACCTGACTTTGCATTGCTTCCACTTATTATTTTTTTTATTTCAATCCACCAAAAATCAAATTTTGATCACTTCCCACTTCCGACATAGTATCGTAGATGAGATTTTGCGAGCATGAATCTATATATTCTATAAACCCCCTACCATATTTAAATTATTATCATATTCATGGTGCATGAAAATGAAGGTCTTTTGTCTTTGATAAGTGAGGATGCGAACAAGTGCCTTGGATTTCCCTAACTTGTGAGTGAATCCATTTGACTAGTCAGAGGTGGGTATGAAGTCATGGAAATTTATCTGTCTTACATAATATGAAACTTTAAAGAGTCAAAGGCAGTATTTCCAATCAAGAATGATTTTCACCACTCATAACAATAACGATGCAGTGAATCCATAGATAATGCACATGTGCAATTCCCAACATCAAATTCCTTTTAGTCTTGAGGGCCTCAGTATATGCTTACAGGTTATCCAACCTCTCCTTTAATTTTGCATTCTCCTTTGTTAACTCCTCTCGGCTCATATGTTGAGCTCTTCCATAGTGTCCTAGGAAATAAGAGTTTCACTTCACCATGTGGATGGAATTACATGTGAGAGAAGTTGCATGTTCTTCGAGCAGAATGCCCTCAACACTTTTTGTAACTCGAACTTTAATGTATTGATCTTTCGTAGGAGTCATAACTATAGTTAAATCCATATATATGACTCCCCAGAAAGATCAATACATTAAAGTTCGAGTTGTGAAAAGTGGTGAGGACATTAATAAGTTGACTTTATTATTATTATTATTATTA
>APFE030807588.1:39177-66857 GCA_000404065.3 Pinus taeda
ATAAGTTGACTTTATTATTATTATTATTATTATTATTATATAAATGAATATAATATTAATAGTTGATCATGATTAAATTTGGTCAATCCTATAACATTATTATTAATATTAATAAAGTTGACTAATAACAATAGTAATAATAATAATTAGTTTTACGATTTTAACCGTATTTAATTATAGTCAATTATGGTTCTCTATAGTCAAACACTGTCAATATTAGTCAACCAAGATCAACCTTGGTCACAATCAAGATTTAAAAATGTTCAATAATAATAATATTAATATAATAAAATTAATAATAATAATAATAATAATAAAGTTGACATTATTATTGTTGTTATTGAATATATTATTAGTAATTGACCATGATCAAGCTTGGTTAATCGTATGCTAACCATAGTTAACAATACTCAAGCTTGTTCACTTAGTCATCCTCACGCAGTGTAACTTGACCATATTGAATTATAGTCAACCATGGTTGACCAAATTCAATCAAGGTCAACCCTGGTAGTCAAGGTATATATATATATATAATTGTCTTTCTGATTCATCACATTCTTGATATTTGGTCAAATAAGGCGTTTCAAACCAACTAATGTGGTTCATCTGGGCTGTTATCACTCAGGTTGTTCCCTGCCTCCAGAAGGGAATACGGCCGAGGTAACCACTAACCAATCTTTTAGCTGCAAATCCTAGCCAATCTGCAACCATAGAGGGCTCTCTCTTTATGATTTAGATTTGTTTGATTATATGTTAGGCTAGTCATGAAGCACAAGTTTTGTTTGGTGTTTGGAAGATGACATTCAATAGAACAAGGCTGTAACATGAGAGGAGTTCAGACCATTGGTTTGATGGAGTCTAATGGAAATAAACCTCTGGGTATGGTTTCTTTGGCAATAGGAAAACTACAGAGCAAGATAATTACTCATGGAACAATATTCAAGCTGGAATTTAAGATGAAATGGGGTCAGGGAATGAAAGGCAATTAAGAATCTTTTATTAAGCTAACAGAGGGAAATTGTGTAAACATTATCAGGGAGCAGTTAAGAATTCCTTGATGATATTTAGAGTGCAAGAACCAGGGAGACAAGAGCAGTCAAGAATTCTTGCCTATGCTAGTCCTGTAGAAAACATAAGAAATTACTGGAATTGAACACAGAGTACAGCAAAGTAAATTCTGGGTTATCCTTTTTTTCTGTAACTTAGAGCATGATATTTAGAGGGTAAATAAAAGATAGATACAGTAACACAAGAGTAAAGAAGACTTATTGATCCATGTATTAACACAAGAATTCTGTAATATGTCCTTCAGCCATTGATTCCATAACCAGCAAATTCACCATCACAACATTCCAGCAATCTTTATTTGAGGAGAGTTCTCAAAACATACAGCGCAGGGCCAGAATGATATTCATCAGCCAACAACAATACATATCTTGAGGAGGTATTTATAAAAAAGTTTACAAAATATCCCATAGGAAAATATCAAGTAATAAATTCATCCATCTACTTTGGCAGGGGCAATAACTGATATGGAAAACCGCGCAGAAATGAATGAAGGAATAACTATGTTGTACTGGCCGACTTAGGTGTCCTGTTATTGTTGACTTTTCGGCTCAAGTAGTCGACTGATGGCTGCTTCTCTGGTTTGCGTTCCTGATGTGCTATCACTTGCCACCTGTGCCTGAGTTTGTCTCAACGCTTTTAGTGCGAATTCCATCCTTTGTCAATTTGATTTTCTGATAGGAGACCCATACATTGCAATCTACTTTTAATGCAGACAATTTACCAAAAGAGAATCAAACTACCTTGGCAAGACCTCAAGCATGCTCTGCCACCATTGATCTGTTGGTAACTGATGCTTTTTTAGTTTAATTAATGTCTCATCAGCTTCAGTATACCTGTAATAATTTGGTTGGACTTCAAAGGGATGTGCTATCTCATGCTCAATGTAAAACAAATTTTCCAATTTGTCATATAAACTTTGTCGAGAGGGAGGCACTGTCTCTTCTGAAATGCTTGATGATGCTGTAATTTGATTGGTGACATAGGTATTTAGCCTGTGAGCATATTGTTCATGTTTTAACAGCCTCCCATTGCTGGTGAATAAGCTAGGTAACCCTTTGCTCTGCAACACTGCAAATTTTTGTCTGAAGGCATTTACTTCTGTCTGCATTTCTTGGCACTTCCTTTCTATAGTTTGTACAAAATTCCTCATGGTGAGCACCTTTTTCACTCTCAAAATAGTGTCTGTCCTGTTCTGAATATCTAGAGATGCTAGCTGCTCACTGGTATGAGTATTCAAAAAATGAATCAATTGATTGGCCTGCTCAGGCTTGTTTGCCAATAATGCTCTGGCCTTTTGAGTCTCATATTGAGCTAACCCTATCAATTCAATCTAGTCAAAAATAGTTTGTATTGTTGTCCATTGATCAGTAATGGACTGGCCAATTCTATCCCACAAAATAGTTTTGATTTCTGTTAGAGTTTTATGAAGAGTGAGGTCCTTTTCCAAGGCTTTTATTTTATTTTCCAGGGCCTTCACTTCTCTTGTCTTCTCAGCCACAGTCATTTTTTATTTTTCATAATTCACCTCAATCTTGGCCAGTTTTTCCTTGGCTTCTTTTAATTCTGCCATTTGGAGTTCCAAAGCCTTTATTTCTTTCATCATATCTTCCATGCTCAAGCTGGCATCTTGTCCTGCTGTTGCTGTAGTTGTTGCTGAAGTCGAGGTACCTGTCATTGATGCTGGATCAGTAGGAGGGGCTGCTATGGTGACTGTAGGAGGAGCAATTGTAATATTTGGAGCTGTTTGAGCTGGCTGGGAGGCGAACTCCTCCTGTTTTCCTTGCAGTGATGTCTCCAAGGCTTTCTCTATTTCCAGCAGTCTTTGATTCATCCTCATTAACAAACTTACCACATCCTCCTCTTCTCTTTGTTGTGCCACTTCTGTGATCTGAGGGTGCATTGTAACTGGCAGCTTGAGTTGTCTTCTGATGGCTGCTATGTCTTCTTCTTTCTCTTTTATTAAGGCATGTGTGCCCTTGGGATCCTTGGGATCATGTCCCAATTCCATGATAATCTCCTCCAAGGATTTAATTCTATTATCCTTGGCTAATGAGGAGTCCTTTTCCAGTTCCAATTGGGCAGAAGTGTTGTACAATGAATTCTGTAGTTTATGAGCCAGGAATGCTTTATCTGCCAAGGTAGAGAATACCATTTCTCTGGCTTGTTTGTGTAACTCAATCTGGTCCATTAGGTGGATGTCTTTAGCAAGAACATCCAGATTGGTCCTGATATAATCAGCAGCTGACTGTGGCTGCTGTGTGGTGGGCCTGAAGCGACTAAGGGTCATCTTCCCTACTTGGATATCATAGGCTGCCATTAGCCTTTATTGATTGGTGGGAGCCATTCTTAGCAATTGGTTATATAACTGGAACCTTACCGGCTCATTTTTGGCCTTGATTTCAATGAATGCTTTCTTGATGTCAGAGCCTTACTTGCTCTGTTGCTTGGTGGATGTAACCTCCACACCATGATGTATCTCTTGCTCCTACTGAAATGAGCTAGTTGATGTTTCCAAAAATGGAGGAATCTACTGTTCAGATGTTCCCTCACCCCTTAGGTTGCCTGTTGTCTCCTCTGTAAATTCTTCTTCAGAGTAAGGGTTCAACCTCTGCGTCTTCTCCCCTTGTTGTTCTGTGGATGCTTCTGTGGGTATCTCTTCTGGTATGTCCCTTTTCTTGGCTCTTTTCTCATTAAGAGGAGTTTGTAACACCGGGATTTCTGTTACCTTTGCTTGTGTTGAAGAGTCTTGCCCTTGACCTTTTTCCTGGGCTGTATCTGGCCGATCTGCCATTGTATTTTGCTACTCTGAATGTTGTACTTCTTTGCCTTCTTTTCCTTTCCCTGCAGGTGGAGTAGTCCCTTGAGCAGGTTGTTGTGACGATGTGGCAGATGATGTGCTCGCCCCAATGTGTTGTGGCAATGTGAAAGGGACCTGTTTTATAGGCGACTGGTATGAAATGTAGTTGCAGACTGAGATGAGGGGACCGAGTTTGCAGCGTGAACTCGCCTAGGTGACGGACTGGAGCGTTGGAGGCAACTTGAACGTAAACGTGCATGCACAGTCTCCGCAATATGAAAAACAGAAATAGACATAAACCGTCGTTTTCACGACTTTTAAACAAAATTTGGGTTTGTTCGGGCTTTTTGGCACTTTTCAGGGATGACGTCAGCATGACATAAATTTTTCCTGTAGCGGGGTACGGAAGCTGTCGTGGCGGGTGACGTGGCGCTGACATGGACGGATGACATGGCAGACACGGCGGACGAAACAGTAACGGGGGCGCTAGCGTGGGTGCAGACGTGGTGAATGACGTGATGCATGACGCAGGCAACGGGACCAAAGGGCGGTTTGTGGTTTTCATCGGACCGCTTTTGGTACGAGGGTGGTTTGCGTCAGAACGGGCCCGATGCAATAAGAAGGTGATACGCGTCTATGGGTACAGCGGGAAAACCGCTTTCTATCGGGCGCTATCGTCCGGACATCGAAGCGCCTCCGATATTGATGTGAGCCGTTGGATGGGGAGGGCCCGATTCAACGGTTGACGGAGCTTTGAGTTGGTGGAGGTTTATATTTTAAAACTCGCACATTATTTTAATGTTTTTTAAATGTCTGCGGGGTATAAACCTTGGTTAAGAGGGTTTCATATGGTTTATGCAGGCGGATTTGGTTATTTGTTTAGCCAAATGTTAAACAAATCCCAGGGGGTGCGTGGAGGGTTCTTATTGGCCCTGGGGGGACGAATAATCCCGAAATAACAGGGTTATGGCTATAATTGTCGGGGCGGGGATATTTAAGTATTTTGGGGTTTTTTACATAGTTTTTATGTATAATAGGGGTGGGGAAATATAGATGGGAGTTATATAATAAAGTTAAAATGTTAATATGGTTTTGTGAATAGAAAAAGCTAAGTTTATAAGGTAAAAACTTAGGTTCTTAGGAAAATGAAAGTGGAATGGAAGGATCTTTGTACACAAGAAATGTGGCTTGTTTTGATCAAGTGAACACAAAGTTTCACTTAGTAATTCTCATAAAATGAAATCAATTAGGACCATTGAGCAAATCCCAATGTCCCTAAGGGGATGTTAGTAAGTGTTCTTGGGCAAATGAGAGGGGAAATCAGTCATGCTCCACTGAACTGTAGCCACTTTTCCATGATGTTTGTGATACTCATTAAAATTGATCACCAACCTGCTTCTGCAACACCAGAATTACCTGCCTACCCAGCCTAATACACCTAACATTTTTTCTTCCTTTGATTGGGTGCATTTGAACTAGCAAACCCTTTATCCTTTGTTTTTCTTTCGACTACCCTCCTATCTAAATCTGCCCTTATCTCTTCCAGGGGCTCAGATTCAACTATTGAGCACCCTTGTTTCTCTACCTATCTAGTGATCTGCCAAGCTTGAACTGTTTGAACAGACCTTATTCTCTATTCTAAAACATGATCTAGCCAGGGTTGAATTGTCTGCCTATTCATCAATTGTGAGAAAGTCAATGATTGCTCATTCTGAACTGGTTTTGCAACATGTAGTACAATAGTAGAATTTTGACAAGCCACTTTCCTGGTCTTTCTTTGTGGTTCCTTTTCTTTCTCTTTTTCTTGAATTTTTGATTTTTTGAAAATATGGAACCTTTGCAGCATGGAAAGGATGATCATATTTGGCATTTCCACAGTCAATCATGAACAATGACACCTATTGGTATAGGAACCTAACAATGGCTCCACTTGGGGATGGCTTTTCCAGGTGAAAAGCCAAGAACAGCAGGTCAGATGGCCTTATCTTCAAATATTGTTGTAATTTAAAGTTTCCCTTTGTTGTAAGCTAACCAACTGGATTATTGTGGCATGGATGCATTTCTCATAAGCTGATCTGAACAGAACTACAGCTCTGTCTTTGGTGGTTGGTCAGATTATTTTCCATCATCTCTATATTTCCCAAGTTCTTTTTTGATTGATTCTGGTGAACTCAAAATATATATCAAGGGTGGTATAACTGTTGGCTTTTTCCTCAAAATTTGCTGCAATTTATTTCCTATCTTATTGCTGTAATAAACTGCTAAAATAAACACTTTTTATGTACAAAATACGGTCCTGTTATGTTAACAAGGAGGATCAAAATAATGCTTGAGCATTCGCCCATTGACTGGGCCTTCCTCAACTTCTGTAGCATCCAAACGTCTCAAAAAATAGGTGTTGTTTCCTTGTACAGCCTGAATGACATAAGGTCCTTTCCAAAGGAAATCAAATTTGCCATGCTTTCCATTGTCTTTCCTTCTAGAATCCCACTTCAGCACTTTGTCTCCTATGAAGAAATCCTCAGCTTTTGTTCTTTTGTCAAAAATATTCTTGAGTCTATCTTGCAGAACCTGAGTTCTCTGATATACTTCCTCTCTAGTTTGTTGCAAGTGAATAGTTTGATTGATTCTCCTTTGAATGTGATTGGGTTCTGCTTGTAACTCTTGCAACAATTTGATGGCAGGGATTCCCAAGGATGAGGGGAACAAAACCTCCATGCCATAAACCAATTCATATGGACTGGTTCCAATAGATCTTTTGGTGGTCAATCTGTCTGCCCATAGTGCATTTACCAGTTTTTTATGCCAATTCTTTTTATTCTCCTCCAAGACTTTTTTGATGATGTTGATCAGGCTTTTGCTGGATGATTCAGCTAGACCATTACCTTGAGGGTAATAGGTTGTGGAGTGGCCTAAGGTAATATGGTACTTGTGACAAAAATTGATCATTCTTTTGGACTTAAAGGCAGCAGCATTGTCTGTAATAATCTTCTCTGGACAGCCAAATCTAGATAGAATATTGGTTTCTAAGAATTGCATGATGATTGAGTCATTGGCTTGCCTACAAGGGATAGCTTCTATCCATTTGGTAAAGTAGTCAGTGGCAGTCAAAATCCACTTGTGTTGTCCAGAAGAGGACGGATGAATTTCTCCAATGAAATCTAAACCCCATTGTTGAAAAGGCCTTTCAGTTGAGATGGGTTTGAGAGGTAAAGGTAACAGCTTTCTCTTGCCTTCAAAGATCTGGCATTTATGGCAAGAAACTACAAATTTTTTCACATCAGAAAACAGGGAGGGCCAATAAAAACCAGCTCTTAGAATTTTATCAGCTGTTGATTTCCAATACAAGTGTCCTTCGCAGTCCCTTGCGTGAAATTCCTTGAGTATTTTGTCAGTTTCATCCTGAATTAGGCAAGTCAGCAAAATACCTTCATGATTCTTCCAAAATAAAATGTTGTTTATAATACAAAACTTTGAAGCTTTCATTTTCAAGAATCGCTTTTTAGTCCTGGATAACCCTAGAGGAGCTTGCAGGTTTAACAATACAAAACATATGTCAGTATACCAAGGTGATTGTAAAAAGGCTTGATTGATCTGTGGAGTCGCCATCTCCTGTTTGTTATCCAGTTCATTGATGTCAAGGGCTTGAAAGTTGGTTTTAGTCATTAATTTAGCTAACCCTTGTCCTTTTATGAGTTTTGTTGACTTAATTTCAATGTCATATTCTAAAATGTTGGCTATCCATTTGCCCCTTTTACCTTCAATTCCTTCTTGAGTTAGAATGTCCTTGACCACCGCATTTGGAACGTAGGCGATCACATGAGAGTACAAGATATAAACTCTAAAATCCTTGATGTCCTTTACAAGGGCATAGGCCTGTTTCTCCATGATTTTATATTTGAGTGGGGCGTCTCTAAGTGCTTTGCTGAAGAAAGCAATGGGCTTCTTACATCCTTGCTCATCCTTTTGCAATAGGACAGCAGCAATAGTATGCTCAGATGCAAAGGAAAATAGTATGAAATCTCTATCAAACTTGGGGCTTGTGAGAACAAGCGTTTTAGTCAAAGCTATTTTGATTTCCTCAAAGGCTTGTTTAGCTTCTATGGTCCATTTGACTTTAGAATATTTCTTCAGCATATTATTCAACAGTCTAATTAGCTCGGCCAAATTGGGAATGAATCTTCTTAGGAAATTGATCTTCCCTAGAAAGGCTTGTAGTTCCTTGATGTTTCTTGGGTGAGGGGCTTGGAGAATAGCTTGTATTATGTCCAGATCAATTCTTATGCCATATTTAGAGATTATGTGACCTAGGAGTTTGCCTTCTTCCAAGCCAAACAATGATTTCTTTGGGTTCAATGATATGCCGTATTTTCTGCAAATTAGGAACACTTGTCTCAAATGTTCTAGATGTTCTTGGTCTGATTTTGAAAAAGCAGTGAGATCATCAAGGTATATGACTAAGAAATCATGGATCTCTTTTGCAAAGGCTATGTCCATTGCTCTTTGAAATGTGGCCCCTGCATTTTTGAGTCCAAAAGGCATATTTACATATTTATAGGTTCCCCAGGGTGTTGTAAAGGCCGTTTTGTTTTGGTCATCTAGGTGAACTAAGATCTGATTAAATCGTGAGAATCCATCTAACAATGAGATCCTAGAAGCACCTACTACCCTTTGTAGAATGTGATCCACCTTGGGCAAGGGGTAGTGGTCTTTAAGAGAGACTTTATTCAAATTTCTCAGGTCAACACAGAGTCTTATCTCTCCGGTTTTCTTCCTAGTGGGCAGTAAGTTTGAAATCCATTCTGAAAACCTAATAGGTGAAATTATTCCAGCCTGATACATTGTTTTAACCTCCTTTTCAATGAGAGGAAGGAGGACTAGATTAACCCTTCTCAGCTTTTGTTTAAAAGGTTTTTGATTTTCTTTCAAGGGTATTGTATGTTGGATGACAGAAGTGTCATAGGACTTGAGGTCCTCATAGCTCCATGCAAAGACATCTTGGAACTCTTTAAACAACTCAATGTATTTCAGCCTTTGGTCAGGAGGCAATGTTTTGGACAGTTTTACCATTTTGGGATTTTCTGTGGTTCCGATATTGCAGTCCTCAATTTCTGCATTCAGTGGTTGCATTTTTGGCTTTCTTGGGATATCATTTGAATCAAATATATCCTCCAAAGGAGTTAGGCCTGTGGGCAGAACATTGTCCTTTACTTCAATTACTTCGGATTCTCCCTCAGCCATTTCATCAAGATCCATTTGTTTCAGTTCTTGTAGATTTTTGTTATCAAAAGTTGTCGGATGCAAAATCAAATTTGTTGTTTCAGCTGATATGTTTTGCTCAATTTTGTCTATTTGCTATTGATCATCAATGGTGCTTGTGTCTATGTCTGTACTTGAGAATTCCTCTTTTAAAGTGAGGAAATTATTGATTTGGGTATCATTTTCAAACATCTGCCAATTTTTTACATTGTCTGGGACAGAGGGCCTGTGTTTGATTTCAGCAGTGAAGTGGTGGTTGGGCTCAAATGGTAGCTTGCAAGTGCTGGAAAAGGTTGCCAAACTATGTGCATGTAAATTGTGTTTTCTTGGAATTTTGGTGAGCTAAGATTCTAAGAAGGTGTTCAGTATTTTAATGGCTACACCTCTGTAAGCTCTTAGCCTAGGATCATTTGTAACAAATTTTCCCTTCATTTGTTGTATAATCAAATCTTAGTCCCCTAGAATTGAAATCTTGGTCACCCCTAGACTTCTGATCAGTTTAAGTCCCAGCAAAAGGGCTTCATATTCGGCCATATTGTTTGTACACCTAAAATTTAGCCTATATGCATGGCCTTGAGCATGGTCATTTTTCATGTTGTGTATCCAAATCCCTGCCCCTGCTCCTAATTTGTTCACTGATCCATCAAACTCTAAGTACCATAAGATTTCTTGATTACCACTAGTCTTAGGAGTTTTGGAAACTTGCTCAGTGGGCAGATTTGGATTTTGTAGCTCATATGGTATGTCTTGTTCACTTGTTGCATCAATCACATCAACAATTTTTTGATCCTGGGCACTGGATTGTTCATTTATGCTAGTTGTCTGTGCTGTTTCTAGGAGTTTGGCATCAGTTTTGGGACACATCTCAGCATTGTATAAGATGAATGAATCCATATCGGAATGCATAGAATAGATGGGGAAGTTTTGGGGTCTCTCTTGACTGCTAACCACATATTTCATCAATGTTTCCCGGTACAATCTCTTTGGGTGGCCAAAGACTGAAATGGTGGCATATGACATATCTAGTTGCAAAGATCCTTGGAGTTTTGCACCCCAAGATCTGGATAAAAGCATGCCATATTTAGGTGGGATATCGGCTACCACCACATCCATCAAGATTGTCTTGGCTGGATATTGTACTAAAGATACACAAAGGTCTTAAATTAGGCCTAGACACCTGACCTGGCTGGAATCAAATGAGAACAAGTCTTTGTAGGGCCTTGTGATGTCTAGATCTAGCTTTTCCATCACGGACTTGGGCATTAGATTATAGGAAGCTCCTGAATCAAACATTGCATTATGCAGCACTTTTTCATGGATGTTTAGGCTAACATAGAATGGAGGAACTCCTCCATCTACTGGTTTACCATTTACTTCAGGACCAAAAATCAACTCTGGTTGGTCATCTAAAACATTGACTGCATCTCTATTCTCTAATATTTGAAGTGACCTATTAATTTGTTCCCTATAAACCTCATGTTTAGCCAATTCGAATAGTGGAATGGCTATTTTTAACTTGCCTATTTCTGTTTCTAGGTTGAAGGGTTTTTCTACTTGAATTCTTATATTGTGGACAACAAACTTTTCCTTTTCTGTTGTGTTTTCTATGTTCTTTTCTCTATCAACAGTGCTGTTAGGAACTGCATCTGTTTTAGAATTAACTACATCAGGTCTATTTAGATTTTCTTTTGGAAAAGAGGAGGAAGATGGCTGATTATTTGATGGTTGTAAGTCTGAAATGTCCTCTATGATGAGCTCATTTGGGTTGAGGTCTGTTTTAGCAGGGAGTTCTATGAGGGGAGAAGTAACCTTAGCTTTCTTGGGTTGTTTGGTATCTTTCAATTTGTTAGGTTCAGGTACATCTATCGTTCTACTTCTTAATTTGTATTGTTTATGAACCTCATAGACCGTTGCATCATAGCCTTCTCTGAAATCAAATGATTCTCCAGACTTGGTTTGAAATTGATTGAAATTATGAGCCTCTTGATCATCCTCTGTCAGGAAAATTTGTTGCTCACTGTTTAAACCCATTAGATTGATTTGGGTGTCCTCTGTTGGCTCACTAGAGGTTGAGGCTTCGGCATAATTCTCTTGAAATGGAGGTATGATGTTCTGGTTAGGGCCAGCCCTTCCAACATTTGGATTTTGATTTTTTCTAAAGTTTGGGTTTCTTGCTGTGTTACTTGGTTGCCCTTCCCGGGATGATTTTCTTTCAATAGTTTCCACTCTATCTCCAAGTCTGTCCATACCTTTAATGATTGCATCTAGCTTTTGCTCAAATGCAGAAGGCTCTTCTTTGAAAGTTGTTCTTCTTTCAGCTCTCGCCCGATTACGTTTAGCAATTAGGTTTTCCTCTACACTAACATCTACATTCTGCATGTCTAATAAGCTTAACGAGGCTCTTTCCCTCAGCTGATATGCCATGTCAGAATCAAATCCATCAGGGAATTTGATCAAGGCTAAGTCAGGTGGAGGTCTAAGGTTCTGAGGAATAGCACTATAGACATTGTTGAACCTGGCACAGTGGTCTTGAATGGTTTCTTGTGGGCCCCTTTTTAAGTTGTCATATTCAGTTAAAATGTGTAAAAGGTCTTTCTTCTTTTCCCATCTGTTTAATAAGGATTGATAAAAGGCTTTCAGATTAGCTATAGAATTTGCAGCAAGTGCTCTAAACCAAGTCTTACATCACCAGTTAGACTTTGGACAAAGATCTTCATTCTCACATCATCATCATCAATTTCATAGTTCTCAAAATAACCTTGCATTTTCTTGGTGTGTTGTTGAGCTGTATAGGAGCCAGTACCATCAAAGTAGGTGATTTTGCTTTGGTAATCTTGAGGCATAGCCCCTGGATTTGTAGGCAACTGTAAGGGAGCATAACGGTTTGCCATATTTACAGGGATAAATGGGACAGCAGGAAGGAATAAGATGGCTGGAACAGTGGGGACATGATTGGAAATATGAGTGGTGGATGGGGGCATGGAGAGAATACTTTGAGGTGTGGATGAAGAGCTTGGAGAGGCTGTAGTGTTGATAGAAAGGACTGCTGCTCTCCCATGGGTAAGCTCAGATTTTGTAAGGTTTTGCTGAAGTATATCAAGGTTTAAGTCAGCAGATTCTAGACTTTCTTGTCTCCTAAGGGTCTTAGAGATCAAGTTATGATTTTCAAAAATAGTTGGAGGATTAGGATCTGGATTTGATCTAGTGTAACGAGTTTTCTTTTTTGGAGCCAGCTTCTAAATCTATTTTTTGGTATTTTCTAGAAGTTTTTGAAGATTACAAATTTTTGCAATATTTTGAAGGAAGCTTTTTTTGAAATATAGGAGGCTTTGGGCTTTCCTTTGAATATGTTGAAACAGGGAGACTGATCAAATCTTTGGGACAACTGTTTAAAGCCTAAAACTAGACTGGAGATTGACTGAAGCAGCGTTTATTTACTCCTGTAAATGCACAACAAAAACAGTTTCAAAGGCTACCTAGCTAACTTGAGGCTCCATCTGTAGCTTTAGAAAATAGACAGTAGTAACAAACAGTCATTCAATTCCCCAGTGGAGTCGCCAATGATGTTATCACTCAGGTTGTCCCCTGCCTCTAGAAGGGAATACGGCCAAGGTAACCACTAACCAATCTTTTAGCTGTAGATCCTAGCCAATCTGCAACCAGAGAGGGCTCTCTCTTTATGATTTAGATTTGTTTGATTATATGTTAGGCTAGTCATCAAGCACAAGTTTTGTTTGGTGTTTGGAAGATGACATTTAGTAGAACAAGGCTGTAACATGAGAGGAGTTCAGACCATTGGGTTGATGGAGTCTAATGGAACTAAACCTCTGGGTATGGTTTCTCTGGCAATAGGAAAACTAGAGAGCAAGATAATTACTCATGGAACAATATTCAAGTTGGAATTTAAGATGAAATGGGGTCAAGGAATGAAAGGCAATTAAGAATATTTCATTAAGCTAACAGAGGGAAATTGTGTAAACATTATCAGGGAGCAGTTAAGAATTCCTTGATGATATTTAGAGTGCAAGAACCAGGGAGACAAGAGCAGTCAAGAATTCTTGCCTATGCTAGTCCTGTAGAAAACATAAGAAATTACAGGAATTGAACACAGAGTACAGCAAAGTAAATTCTGGGTTATCCTTTTTTTTCTGTAACTTAGAGCATGATATTTAGAGGGTAAATAAAACACAAATACAGTAACACAAGAGTAAAGAAGACTTATTGATCCATGTATTAACACAAGAATTCTGTAATATATCCTTCAGTCATTGATTCCATAACCAGCAAATTCACCATCACAGCATTCCAGCAATCCTTATTTTAGGAGAGTTCTCAAAACATACAGCGCAGGTCCAGAATGATATTCATCAACCAACAACAATACATATCTTGAGGAGGTATTTATAAAAAAGTTTACAAAATATCCCGTAGGAAAATATCAAGTAATAAGTTCATCCATCTACTTTGGCAGGGGAAATAACTGATATGGAAAACCGCGCAGAAATGAATGAAGGAATAACTATGATGTACTGGTCGCCTTAGGTGTCCCGTTATTGTTGACTTTTCGGCTCAAGTAGTCGGCTGATGGCTGCTTCTCTGATTTGCATTCCTGATGTGCTATCACTTGCCACTTGTGCCTGAGTTTGTCTCAACGCTTTTAGCGCGAATTCCATCCTTTGTCAATTTGATTTTCTGATAGGAGACCCATACATTGCAATCTAGTTTTAATGCAGACAATTTACCAAAAGAGAATCAAACTACCTTGGCAAGACCTCAAGCATGCTCTGCCACCATTGATCTATTGGTAATTGATGCTTTTTTAATTTAATTAATGTCTCATCAGCTTTAGTATACCTGTAATAATTTGGCTGGACTTCAAAGGGATGTGCTATCTCATGCTCAATGTAAAACAAATTTTCCAATTTGTCATATAAACTTTGTCTAGAAGGAGGCACTGTCTCTTCTGAAATGCATGATGATGTTGTAATTTGATTGGTAACATAGGTATTTAGCTTGTGAGCATACTATTCATGTTTTAACAGCCTCCCATTGCTGGTGAATATGCTGGGTAACCCTTTGCTCTGCAACACTGCGGATTTGTGTCTGAAGGCATTTACTTCTATCTGCATTTCTTGGCACTTCCTTTCTATAGTTTGTACAAAATTCCTCATGGTGAGCACCTTTTTCACTCTCGAAATAGTGTCTGTCCTGTTTTGAATATCTAGAGATGCTAGCTGCTCACTGGTATGAGTATTCAAAAAATGAATCAATTGATTGGTCTACTCAAGCTTGTTTGCCAATAATGCTCTGGCCTTTTGAGTCTCATATTGAGCTAACCCTATCAATTCAATCTGGTCAAAAATAGTCTATATTGTTGTCCATTGATTAGTAATGGACTGGCCAATTTTATCCCACAAATTAGTTTTGATTTCTGTTAGAGTTTTATGAAGAGTGAGGTCCTTTTCCAAGGCTTTTATTTTATTTTCCAGGGCCTTCACTTCTCTTGTCTTCTCAGCCACAGTCATTTTTGATTTGTCATAATTCACCTCACTCTTGGCCAGTTTTTCCTTAGCTTCTTTTAATTCTGCCATTTGGAGTTCCAAAGCCTTTATTTCTTTCATCATATCTTCCATGCTCAAGCTGGCATCTTGTCCTGTTGCTGCTGTAGTTGTTGTTGAAGTCGAGGTACCTGCTGTTGATGCTGGATCAGTAGGAGGGGCTACTATGGTGACTGTAGGAGGAGCAACTGTAATATTTGGAGCTGTTTGAGCTGGCTGGGAGGCGAACTCCTCCTGTTTTCCTTGCAGTGTTGTCTCCAAGGCTTTCTCTGTTTCCAGCAGTCTTTGATTCATCCTCATTAACAAACTTACCACATCCTCCTCTTCTCTTTGTTGTGCCACTTCTGTGGTCTGAGGGTGCATTGTAATTGGTAGCTTGAGTGTCTTCTGAGGGTTGCTATGTCTTCTTCTTTCTTTTTTATTAAGGCCTGTGTGCCCTTGGGATCCTTGGGATCATGTCCCAATTCCATGATAATCTCCTCCAAGGATTTAATTCTATTATCCTTGGCTAATGAGCAGGCCTTTTCCAGTTCCAATTGGGCAGAAGTGTTGTACAATGAATTCTGCAGTTTATGAGCCAGCAATGCTTTGTCTGCCAAGGTAGAGTATACCATTTCTCCGTCTTGTTTGTGTAACTCAATCTGGTCCATTGGGTGGATGTCTTTAGCAAGAACTTCCAGATTGGTCCTGATATAATCAGCAGCTGACTGTGGCTGCTGCTTGGTGGGCTTGAAGTGACTAAGGGTCATCTTCCCTACTTGGATATCATAGGCTGCCATTAGCCTTTGTTGATTGGTGGGAGCCATTCTTAGCAATTGGTTATATAAGTGGAACCTTACCAGCTCATTTCTGGCCTTGATTTCAGTGAATGCTTTCTTGATGTCAAAGCCTTGCTTGCTCTGTTGCTTGGTGGATGTAACCTCCAAACCATGTTGTCTCTCTTGCTCCTGCTGAAATGAGCTAGTTGATGTTTCCAAAAATGGAGGAATCTGTTGTTCAGATGTTCCCTCACCCCTTAGGTTTCCTGTTGTCTCCTCTGTAAATTCTTCTTCAGAGTAAGGGTTCAACCTCTGCCTCTTCTCCCCTTGTTGTTTTGTGGATGCTCTTGTGGGTGTCTCTTTTGGTCTGTCCCTTTTCTTGGCTCTTTCCTCATTAAGAGGAGTTTGTAACACTAGGATTTTTGTTACCTTTGCTTGTGTTGAAGGGTCTTGCCCTTGACCTTTTTCCTGGGTTGTATCTGGCTGATCTGCCATTGTATTTTGCTGCGCTGAATGTTGTATTTCTTTGCCTTTCCCTGCAGGTGGAGTAGTCTCTTGAGCAGGTTGTTGTGAAGATGTGGCAGATGATGTGCTCGCCCCAATGTGTTATGGCAATGTGAAAGGGACCTGTTTTACAGGCGACTGGTATGAAATGCAGTTGTAGACTGAGTTGAGGGGGTCGGGTTTGCAGCGTGAACTCGCCTGGGTGACAGACTAGAGCGTTGGAGGCGACTTGGATGTAAACGTGCATGCACAGTCTCCGCAGTATGAAAAACAGAAATAGACATAAACCGTCGTTTTAGTGACTTTTAAACAAAATTTGGGTTTGTTCGGGCTTTTTGGCGCTTTTCGGGGATGAAGTCAGCATGACGTAAATTTGTCCTGTAGCGGGGTACGGAAGGTGTCGTGGCAGGTGACGTGGCGCTGACATGGATGGATGACATGGCGGACACGCCGGACGAAACAGTAACGGGGGCGCTAGCGTGGGTGCAAACGTGGTGAATGACGTGATGCATGATGTGGGCAATGGGACCAGAGGGCGGTTTGTGGCTTTTATCGGACCGCTTTTGGTACGGGGGCGGTTTGCGTCAGAACGGGCTCGATGCAATAAGAAGGTGACACACGTCCCGAGGTACGGCGGGAAAACCGCTTTCTATCGGGCGCTATCGTCCGGACATCGGAGCGCCTCCGATATTGATGTGAGTCGTTGGATGGGGAGGGCCCGATTCGATGGTTGACGAAGATCTGAGTTGGCAGAGGTTTATATTTTAAAACTCGCGCATTATTTTAATGTTTTTTAAATGTCTGCGGCGTATAAACCTTGGTTAAGAGGGTTTCATATGGTTTATGCAGGCGGAGTTGGTTATTTGTTTAGCCAAATGTTAAACAAATCCCAGGGGGCGCGTGGAGGGTTCTTATTGGCCCTGGGGGGACCAATAATCCCGAAATAACAAGGTTATGGCTATAATTGCTGGGGTGGGGATATTTAAGTATTTTGGGGTTTTTTACATAGTTTTTATGTATAATAGGGGTGGGGAAATATAGATGGGAGTTATATAATAAAGTTAAAATGTTAATATGGTTTTGTGAATAGAAAAAGCTAAGTTTATAAGGTAAAAACTTAGGTTCTTAGGAAAATGAAAGTGGAATGGAAGGATCTTTTTACACAAGAAATGTGGCTTGTTTTGATCAAGTGAACACAAAGTTTCACTTAGTAATTCTCATAAAATGAAATGAATTAGGACCATTGAGCAGATCCCAATGTCCCTAAGGGGATGTTAGTAAGTGTTCTTGGGGAAATGAGGGGAAAGAAGTCATGCTCCACTGAACTGTAGCCACTTTGCCATGATTTTTGTGATACTCATTAAAACTGATCACCAACCTGCTTCTGCAACACCAGAATTACCTGCCTACCTAGCCTAATACCCCTAACATTTTTTCTTCCTTTGATTGGGTGCATTTGAACTAGAAAACCCTTTATCTTTTGTTTTTATTTCGACTGCCCTCCTATCTAAATCTGCCCTTATCTCTTCCAGGGGCTCAGATTCAACTATTGAGCACCCTTGTTTCTCTACCTATCTAGCGATCTACCAAGCTTGAACTGTTTGAACAGACCTTATTCTCTATTCTAAAACAGGAAATTTAAACATGATCTAGCTAGGGTTGAACTGTCTGTCTATTCATCAATTGTGAGAAAGTCAGTGATTGCTCATTCTGAACTGGTCTTGCAACATGTAGTACAGTAGTAGAATTTTGACAAGCCACTTTCCTGGTCTTTCTTTGTGGTTCCTTTTCTTTCTCTTTTTCTTGAATTTTTTATTTTTTGAAAATATGGAACCTTTGCAGCATGGAAAGGATGATCACATTTGGCATTTCCACAGTCAATCATGAACAATGACACCTATTGGTATAGGAACCTAACACGGGCAAAGGTGAAAAGATCAAGCTTCGCACATGAAATCGCAGATAAGCATCCATGCCGAGAATTAGCGATTAAGAGCTATCCATTGGGAAGGTGTTAAGAAATTAATTATATTGTTAAAATTTTATTATTTAAAAATTAAACATGAGAAATTATTAATATTATAATACATAAGGGTATGATATTTATTTATTGAATATTTTTATTCAAGATCAAGGTTATAAACTAACTAGTTTTATTATTTAAATTCTACTTACCAAGAGAGAATGTAAAATAATTAATTATACATAGAATACAGAGAAAATAATAATAATAATAATAATAATAAATTAATTATTTGATTGGAAAATTTTAAATATTAAAAATATAAATGAGAAATGATTATAATATAATATAATAATCCTTAAGGTAATAATATTGATTATTAAATATTTTTATTCAAGATCCATGGTTATAAACTAACTAGATTTATTAATTAAAATGTTAATAAATTTTATTAACGAAGAGAAAATATAAAATGACTAATTCTATATAGAATACGGATGAAATAATAATAATAATAATAAAAGAGAGGAAAGAAATGGAAAAAGTCAAGAAATGGTGGGGATTAGCTTCTGCTGACTTTCCAACCAATATCTATTTATTATTATATGATTAAATATATTATTGATATTTTATCATGGGGAAACTTAGTCAACCCTGTAATAATAATATTAGCGTTTGTGATTAAGGTTTAATAAGAATAATAATAATAATAATAATGTAGTTGATTATTACTAATAACAATATTCTTCTTAACATTAATATTAAGGTTGACTATAATATTATTATTATTAATTTACCATCATCTAATTTGGTCAACCTTATGTTACCATAGTCAACAATAGTCAACCTTGCTTATTGATACGCATCCTTCGTCAACCTCACTCGACCATATTTAGTTATAGTCAACCACAATTGGCCAAAGTAAACCATGGTCAACCTCTAGTGGTCATAGTCAAGATTTAAAATGTTTAAAAATAATAATAATTAATATTAGTAAAGTTGATTATTAGTAATATTAATAATATTAATATTAAGGTTGCCTATATTATTATTATTATTATTATTATTATGATTATATGATTGAATAAATTACAAAATAATACTAACAATAATAAGAATAATAATAATAATAATAATAATAATATTACTATTAATATTAATAACATTAATAATAGTAATGTTAATGTTAATACGATTTATCAATAATATTAATATTAAGGTTTAATAACCCCCGATCGGGGTGTTTTTGGTGGTGGGAAGAGCATTTAAGTTTATGCAGGCGCGAAAGGTGTTCAGTGTAGTGGAGGGCCAGGTAATGATAGGCCGGAGCAGCTGGACAATTACGCAGGATCACGCTCCAAGGTGGATCAAAGAAAGATTGGGGATGAAGGGAGTCGGAGATGACCGGGCGTCAAACAAGGGAGGTGAGGCTGCAGGTACGATCGAAGAGCGAAAGGACATAAGAAATAATCGAAAGAACAGGTGGCAAGGCGGACATGCAAAGATCGCAGGCGGAAATCGGAGGGAGAGGATGAATAAAGGAGGGTGGCACGAAGGAGGACAGAAGCGAAGGAAAGAGCGAGAAGCCTGGGAAAAGAAGAGCGTGGTGAGAGAGAGCGTCAGTTGTAAGGGAAGGTAGCGCAAACAGGTTACTAAGGAGACCAGAGCAGAGACGTCGGGGAAAATGGAAACCAGAAGGAGAGCGAGAAGCGAGGAGACTGACGCCACCAAGGAATGCAGCAACTGGGAAAAGAAGGGAAAAGGTGTGGCGAATGAAGAAGCAGGCGGGGAAACTATTATGGTCCCGGACGACTCAGAGGACGAAGTCGAAATGTATGAATCAGATGAGGAGAAAAGACAGCAGTCTTGAGCTAAATGGGGAAGGAGCGAGGAGTACGAGACAGAGGACAGCCAGGAGAATCGGGAGGTCGAGGATTGGCAGGGCCGTGAGCGAGGGGGAGCCAGAGATACTGGTAGTGCTTCGGGCATGAGAAAGCGAGGAGAGGGAGGAAACTTTAGAAGAAAAAGAGGCAGGGGAGGACGGAGGGGCCAGAGAGGACGGGGCAGGGGAAGAGCAGGAAGCCACAGGGAAGAGCAGGCACCAACCTATATTGGAAAAACCAGAAGAACTGTGGAAGAAAGTCCAGTTTGCAGAAAGAGCCTATTATGAGAATACCAACAAAGATGTCAGAAGGATAATTCAACAAATGGAGGAGGAGGCTATTCAGGGACAATATGATCCTAAGATGGAGGATTGGGTTTACCTTCTCCCGGGCCTTGGTAATACGAGAGGCCGCATGACCCTATATAAACAAGCGATGCACGTTTATTGGGTCATGAAGAGACTACTCGCCAAGGCAATGGAACAAGTAGCCATGGAAATGGCTGAACTGTCTCAAGGGATTCCAAATCTCAAGAAGGAACTAAGGAATATCCAGATTACTCTGTTAATGCAGGACAAGAAGATGGATGAAATACAACAACAGTTAAAGCAATGCCACCCCGACATCAAGAAGGAAATGGAGCAGCAACCAAGAAAGGAGGCGTAGTTTCGGTAGAATATATCTCAATTTTGTTTTTATGAAGATAGTAGATAACAGTTTAGACACTGAAGTTTTTTTTTATAAGTATAGAACCAAGATAAGGAAAATTAGCAGTCTCTATGAATGTATAGTTTATTTAGCATGGACAACTAGGCTTAAGACCTTCTATTTTTGGATGGCAGTAAAAGACCTAAGGTGGCTAATATACCCAGTTTCCCTTCGGGGCGGGTTGAGGCCACTACATATATGTAATGGTTTTTGATTCGCAGAAATAGAATAAGAAAGGTCCCTCCGCAGTTTACAAAAAAAAAAAATATTAAGGTTTAATAAAATTGACTAATAATATTTTTTTTATATTTGGTTCACAAACCTTCGAGATCGATGACCGCTACAACAATGGAATATTTGTATGAGGTAAATCAACTTGAAGGGATCACTTCTTACTAGCTCAACCATGGACCTTGACCTTAAGGGTGTCGAGAGAATTGAACCCATGATCTCTCAATAGAAAAGGTACTTTAATGATGGGGACTCAACCAATTGAGCTAAAACTTGGGGATTTTTGAACCTTTGACCTTAGTGGAGGCTAGAAAACAACCAAATCGTTGGGGCAATGGGTGGTTGTTTAAATATGAGTAATAATCACAATAACAACAACAATAATAATAAGGTTGACTATATAAGGTGATTGTGTTTAGCTATGGTCGCCATGTTTACTATGCTTGACCAAAATCAACTAGTGTAGCTTGTAGATAACAATGGCCGACATGGTCAACCATAGTTGACTCCGTTGACAATGGCTGACAATAGTCAGCCATGGTCAACCATCAACTTTACTTAGCCATCATAAACAATGGTCAATGATGATCAACCATGACCAACCATGGTCATCTAACCATGGTCATCTTTGGTTGACCATAGTCAACCTTCGATAACAATAGTCAACCTATGCTCAATATGACAAAACATGGTCAACCATGGTTAGAATGGTCAAACATGCTCAACCTTAGTCAACAAAGGTCAAAATTAATGTAACATTATTAAATTTATGTAGCATTAATATATTGTTACATTAATGGTTGACGAAGGTCAAATTTAGTCAACCTTGGTCAACCACATCAACCATGATCAAACTCATCAACCCTCTTCAACCATTTTCAATCATGTTCAACATATCGACCCCACACACATCGGTCATCAACTAGCACTACCAATTTAGTAAACAGTGCTTGATATATGCCAATCAACATCATTTTCCACCTTGTTTATGTCAATCGATGTACAAAAATGATGTCGATCAGTGTATATCAACCACATTTACTAATGTGATTGTGCTAGTTTGTATTCATAATCAACATTTATATATACAAAAAAAACATATTGTCTTTGATGGTGCAAAGTGACACCCTTAAAATGTTTAGTGCTAGAATGCATATTATGCATATAGGTTTGAACATAAACACAATGTCATAAGTAACAACTTGAAATAATCAAATCATTACAATCACTTTTTCTTTCTATTACATTGCAACATTACATCATAAAATCTCTTTTTTGTATATAAATTGCTTAATATTTTCAAAAAATCATCACACAATAATGTTTTAGACAATGCAAACAAGATAAGACACTAATCTCTAGAAAATCAATAACACATACATGAAACACTTATGGAGTTATATGCTTGAAAGTGTGTGCAATATTTTTGAGAATTTGAACAAATCACTTGATTCATAGGGCATACAATTTACTTTTTGTATTAACCCACAATTCATGGCACACAAACATAACATCTACATTTTGCAATAACCTACAATTCATACTTCAAGAAGAAGAAAACGAGGATACAAATGAAAATTTTGAAAGGAATCAATAAGGTCCTTGTTAGTGGCATATATAATTATAATCTTTCTATGATCTTAAAATTATAAAATCACATAAATTCATTATGTTGCAAGTGAAAAATAATATTACAAACTGATCTCATATTAAGGTAAGTTACACCTTATATGGACATATAAAAAACATCATGCACTCTAATGTACAATGTTTATATATCACAACACATAGCGAAGGCTTAGCAATACCTTAATCAATTTATATCGCATAAACGAATGAAACTAAAGTTAAATCCTAAGAAAGCTTAGAGATTCATCCTATTTATATTTTATATGCCTATACCAATAACTAATATCTTAAAGCTCAATAACCTTATATATAGAAGAAGACTAGTTGAGCTTATTTTCATGCATTTTCAAATTGGCATCTAGCAAAAGTAGAGTGGGTTGATTCCATATCTCGCATGAGGAACATGCTTGCATTTTGCACAATGTATAATATAAGCTTTTAAATGTCGGGCATACATAAATGCTTCTTTGCATCTTCCTTTACATGTTGTCTTATAATTTGCATCAAGCAATTGAAATAAGAACTAGAATAATTGATGTCAAAGACAACATTGAATTCATAATGGAAATAGTTAAACCAACAAGTATGAACAAAAGTCGTTGAAGACGAGCCTTGAATTCAGAAGATAACATCAACAAGAAGAAAATAATTAAAAAAAATTACAATAATAACAACACAACAAAGGGGAATCCAATGTAATTAGTTCATGATACATAAAATTTGGTGTGCAAAGTCATTTGGTTGGCCCAGATGTGGAAGTGGGAGGCTCCAACGAAACTAAAATGTTTCATATGGCTACCAGTGCACAACCACATTTTTACCTAGGAAAACCTAACCAGGAGAGGACTTTTGGGACCAAGTTTCTGCCCTCTCTGTAGACCTGATAATGAGAATGTGGCCCGCATATTTCTAGACTGCCCATTTACTCTCTCCATCTGGGAGGAAGTAACATCATTCCTCAAGATTGCTTGCTATTTTTGGAAAGAATGTTTGTTTTATCTTGCCTACATTACTAGTCCTCTTTATATATGGAGTATAAAACAATCCTCTTTATATCTTCCGGGGTATCTTGGGATGTTGAAATGCATGCATCTTTAAGAACTTAGACCCGGATCTGAGAAATTCTACCCGTAGGATCATGGATTATTTCATACAGATTGGCCCTCGAAAAACTAGTAGCACCAAGTGTTGCTGGTTCCATAAACCCCTTGAAAATGTCTATCCTATAGGGTACTTTGATGGTGCCTCTGTGGGTGGAGTTTGCGGTTTTGGTGCCATAATCTCCCTTTTCCCTTCCCGAACTTACCACTTTTTCTAGTCTAGTGGTATGGGCACCAATACAAGGGCAAAGGTGTTGGCTTTTTGGGGCATTCTTAGATGTGCCTCGTGGCTCGTTGTGGAGGATATTGTTATCATAGGGGATTCAAAAGTGGTCATCGAATTGGCCAAGGGGTTACACTCTCTTGAGGTTCTATCTCTATACCACTCACTGGAGTAAATATCTACCTTGAAGGTAGGTTTTCAATCTATATCTTTCTGCCACATATTTTGGGAGGAGAACTCTCTGAATGATTAGTTGTGCAAGAATGGGATTTCAGTTTTTCCCGACAGTTTCAGTACAAGTGTTTATTCATGGGATCAGTCATGAGATTAGGAGCCTTTTCTTTTGCATCACGTCCAACATTTTCTTTCTTGCCTCTTCTTTTCAATCTGAATATTATTGTCGGCAGACCAATGATGCTTTGTTCTTTGTATCTTAGTTCTATGCTACTACTTAACTTTCATTTTTATCTTCCGAGGACATTGTTCCTATAGGGGACAAGCTATGAATGTGGGAGGCTTAAGCGAGATGAGATCCAAATCAATCTGTGAACTATGTTAGTTTTGGCATCTTTCTAAGAAACTTGAGTACTATTTTTTTTTGCATTTATAGGCCATGGATCAGTGATCTATTTTCAGTGGATGCATCTATGTTATTAGTAATCTAAAACTATGCATATGTAAACTACTTTTGTTTTTATTCATGAAAGAAATTTGTTTTATTCTTTCTCTTGAAAAAAATTGTCTATTCATGAATATAACTCATATGAATAAATTATTACCATATGATCATTTAAAATTAAACATTAGTAGGTATATACTCATGTCAACCACTATTGAAGCTCCAATTTGAAAAAATTATGTATACATTTTGTAACATCCTCCTCTCACATTTATCCAAGCTAACTGGTCCACCGGGGTAAAAATGTGATGAAGAGTTACTATGATATGATTCAACTCCCCATGTGTAGTTAATAAAGTGGCACTGACAAGACAAGACCATTCTGACCATCCTCATGGGCTACAAAAACTTCTGGAGACAACCAACCCTCCCAGGTGCCTAACCCCTTAGACCATTTGATTTTTTACTGACATAACACCCCAATCACTCCCATTACAAAGTATCATTGTGACTGAGACCCTCCAGTCATGTATGTGGTAAGAACTCATACATGTTTTTAAAAGCTTCAGCCCTTGTCTAACCTCCAAGAACTCATCATCCACACCTCCACATTGACTTCCACATAGATTTTACTCTAAGTGATAAAAATTCATGTGGTAAGACATTATTAAAACAAGTGCATTCCTTTGTCTAAAAATATTTTAAAAAATCATGGCTTTTTTCTCATCATTTTCTCCTACCCACACTGCATTTCTCTCCATTTTTTCTTGAAGAAATACATAAATTTTCATGATAATTCAAAACATAATTCATATGGACAAGCATGCGAAAGGTTGGCATCATTGGCATTTGACCAATGATGCCATATTCTTAAAAATATTAAACTTTAACATATAAATTTATATGAAATTTTCCATAAACAAATAACTAGATTATATCACTTTAGCTTTCGTGCTTTAACCAGTGGATGACTATAATTCCATGCCACACCAACACATGTCAAAATATATATCACGATTTTATACCAACAACACATTAGCCCTCCCCCTTTTCGTGCATTATTTTGACTCGAATTACAAAGTAAGACTCTGAACTTCCAATCTCATGTCTCTAAAAGGTTCTTGAAATTAGTTAAAGGTCGTGGAAATTACTCCCATGTTCCCGAGAGTTCTTTTTGAAAACTACAATCTCATAGCTTTGAAAGCGCATAGTCTAAGAAGGCGTAAATTTCGCCCTTTGAAAATATGTGGAAATTACTTGTCATCTAAGTCCACACTAGGTATATGTCTATGATTAGACACGTTAGAAAATGGAAGGAAAACTAGCCATCATTTTGCAATGCAATCTGAGCATACATATGATTGAATGATGGTCTCAAATTAAGGAAATTTCCTAGAGAGGTGCATTTTCTTTATTAGAAATATATTTTTATTAGTTTATTTACATAAATCAAAGGAGTTATTATTAATAGAATATGGGGCAATAAGTTGGGGCAATGCTTATGCTCAAAGTATTTACTATGATGAAATATGAAGCATTACATATATTGTCATAAAATTATTTGCATTTTAAAGCACTCCAAAAAGTAAGAGTGTTTGGTTGCTTAATGGTATTAGAGAATCTACAAAGAATCAATCTATTAAACCAAAAAGTAGAAGTGATAACAATGTCTACTACATGTACACAAGAAATTATAGAAAATTATGAGAAAGTGGGCTATTTTGTAGAAGGTTGGAGCTATGGTTCTTGGTGTAATGAGCTTTGGCTTTTCCTACAAGATTTTTATAAATCTCTATGATTAATATTTCCATAATCAACATTTGTAAATTATACTCTATATAACAAAAAGAAAAAAAAATAAACTATGTTTGACGGTGCAAAGTAACATCCTTTAAATGTGTTGGTTTAGGGGGTCTTGACCCAAATTCAGAGTTAGTTGCGCCAAAAGAATCCCTACACTATTGGCCCTTTTGGCATCAATCCGTGGTGCGTGGACTGAAGTCTTGCCCGACACAGTATGGGGGGATGCTAGAACCAAGCTTCCACACCCAGAGATCAGTGTGATATCCTTTTGGCGACCTAGATCTGCCTTCGTGTAGACCTTTATACTCATGTAGCCTATTGTTGTAACTTCCTTCAATTGGCCTCTAGACCTCTATGAAAGTTTACGGTTGGATTTTGCGGACCCTGAATAGGTTAATTAGATACTTATGCACACTTTTGATTACCCTTAGACCATTATTTGCTCAGATCCACTTAAGTGTTGGATAACTTTAACAGAAAGCGTTATAATTTTCGGATAATCACTTAACGTTAATTGCATTCAGATAACAATGTAGAACAAGTAAAATCACGCATAAATACATCATTATTTCATAAAACCAAAATTCATCACAGCATAAAGCGCATTCATACATAATAGAAGATAATAGATAAAACACAAGAATTTTTGCAACAATCTTCTTTATTGATATTCAATTAAGCTTACAGACTCAAAATCTCCCTGTGCACTTAGCTACAGGGGTCAACGCACTCAGCTACGGACACTACTCTAAGCTCTGCACACTCACCTATAGAGCCTTTTCCTCCTCTAAGACTTTCTACTTCTGTGCTAGACTTCTTCGCTTGTACCCTCTTCAAAGCCGACTCAAGTTACATAAAATGAAGGGTAAAACCCTTTTGGATTCTTTAGCTAACTACGCGCACTGCAACCACAACTTGTGGAGACTTTACATCTTTTTACATCAAAACTTGGGCTTTTGCCCCAAAAATTGGGTTTTTTGCCCCAAAACTGACCCAGGGGACCCCGTCCCAATAGGGCCCCAACACAAAGATCATGACCCCGTACAGAAATTACCTGCATACGAATTCTAAAACACAGAAAATAAACAATGCGAGAGCATAACACATAAAACACATATACACACAGATTTCCCCTGGATCCCAACACCAGGACTACCGGCTTGATTTTTCATTATATTCCTTTTAATGTTACAATACATATTTATACATGTTGAATCATCCAATACCATGGGCCAAAAAACCATCGCGTCCAAAACCATGGACCGAAAACCATCGCATCCAAAACCATGTGCAAAAAATCATGCAGAAAACCATAGGTAGGTCCACCCAACCTAATATAGGGTCCAAAAAAAAAAAATTTCCGGGGCACTGCCCTGGACCCCATAGAGTGGGGTTACCTACACCCCTCAAACCCCCTATGACTCCCCTCGCTACACAATTAGCACAACAAAGGGGGGGCTCCACCCCCCTTCTAACTCCCCGATTAACTACATGGGCTAGTCGTGGAAAGAATATAACACAACCCAACATTCTCCCACTTGTTGTTTTCTTTCCACAAGGGGCCACAAGAGAGCTTA
>APFE030807588.1:71041-141421 GCA_000404065.3 Pinus taeda
ATGACACCTATGTACTAATGCCTCACTTCTCCATTCGTCCCTTTTCTTATTTTTTACGCTATCTCTTCAGTGTTTTCTTTGTGGTTCGTGTGGGTTTTAACCCCATACAGAAATTACCTGCATACGAATTCTAAAACCCAGAAATTAAACAATGCGAGAGCATAACACATAAAACACATATACACACAGATTTTCCCCTGGATCCCGAAACCAGGACTACCAGCTTGATTTTTCATTATATTCCTTTTAATGTTACAATACATATTTATAAATGTAAAAGCATCCAATACCATGGACCAAAAAACCATTGCGTCCAAAACCATGGACCGAAAACCGTCGCATCCAAAACCATGTGCGAAAAATCATGCATAAAACCATAGGTAGGTCCACCCAACCTAATATAGGGTCCAAAAACAAAATTTTCAGGGCTCTGCCCCGGACCCCATACAGTGGGGTTACCTTCACCACTCAAACCCCTTGTGACTCCCCCAGCTACGCAATCGGCGCAACGAAGGGGGGGCTCTGCTCCCCTTCTAACCCCCCGATTAACTACATGGGCTAGTCGTGGAAAGAATATAACACAACCCAACACATGACTCACCCTCGAGTCACTCAGCTGGCACAGAGATCTTGCTGCGAATATATCCTAGCTCCACTTGCACAACTGCTACTTCAGTCGCACTCTGTGTGGCTTCCTGCTTCACCTGTTTGACAAGTTGCTCTGTGGCTGGCCCCTCATTGTCCTACTTGATCTTCTATTGTGCAATTTGCAAGTTCGCCAACTTGTCCTGTATATTGGAAAAGACTTGGTAGGCTTCTTCCAACCAAGGATCCAACCACACCTTAAGGAATGCTTATTTCTTCTATGTGGCTTCCACTTGTGCAAGGAGTTGCTTCCCCTTCGGCAACTTGGCGAGGTGTTGCATTGTAGCCACTGTGCGCACCATCGCCTGCACTTCGTCGTACTGTTGTTGAAGCTTGTAGGTCTCTATCTTTAATCTCTGCAGGTTGGGATCTTCCTACAGGGTCGTCCCTACTTCCATGGCCTGCTCAAACAACATTGTGCAGTCCAGCACCTCTTTCCTCTACTGACTGGTGTACCCTTCTAGAGCCATCCCTGTAGTCAAGAAGTGGATAATATCTGCGAAGTGGCTATCTGCTGTGTGCACTACGTAGTGCTGCGCTTTGGGCGGCCCTTCCTCCAAATTAGTAGGCTCCTCTCTTGTATCAATGCATGACAGATGGTCAGGTCCTGCATTCAACCTTCCTAGTTTCACAATTACCTCAAAATCATATTCTTGGAATAACAACAACCATCTGCATATTCCCCCCCAACACAGGCTTATTGACTAGGTACTTCAAGGCAAAGTGGTATGTGTACATCTTGAAATGTATGCCCAACAGATAGTGCCTGAAATTTTGGAGCGCATACACCATAGCCAATCCCTCGCACTCTGTTGTGGAGTAATTCCTCTCAACCTTTGACAATTTTTTGCTTGCAAATGTTATAGGGTGATCTAGTTCTCCTTCGCCAACCTGTATCAGCATTGCTCCCAACGCAATACATGAGGCATCAATGTGCACATGGAATTCTTTCATCCAGTCTGGGAAGACCAAGATCGACGCAGTAACCATTTTCTCCTTCAAGACATCCAGACTGCGTTGACATTCTTCATTCCAATAGAATGTAGTGTCCTTCTTTAGCAGCTTTTCCATGGGCTCGTAATCTAATCATAAGCCTTGATGAAATTTCGATAATACCCGATAGGGCCCAGTGTTGCACGCAACTATTTAACACTCCTTGGGGCTCCCAAATTGATTATTACCACAATCTTGGAAGGGTCCACCATGAGTCCTTGCTTGCATACCACATGACCCAGCAAAATCTCAAAGGGGACACAAAACAAGCACTTCTTCAGGTTCAACGCAATCTGATACCTTTAGCACGTATCCAACATTAAACACAGAGTGTCTACATGGCGCTTGACTAGCCCAAACATTGTCCAGTCATCGAAATAGACCTCCAGATTTTTTTAAATAAACTCTTTGAATGTCGCGATGACTACGTGAGAGAATATCGTCGAAGCATTTTTGAGTATGAAGGGCATCACTGTATACTAAAAACAACCCCATTCCGTTGTGAAGGTTGTTTTACTCCTATCTTCTGGCGCGATCTTGATTTGATGTTATCCAAAGAACCCATCAGTAAATGAATAGGCCTCTTGTCCTCCAACATTGTCTAGGACCTCATCAGTAAACTGTGTCAGGAAAGGATCATGGCCACAGGCATCATTAAGCTTTCTTAGATCTACGCAAATCCTTATTTCATCCTTCTGCTTCTTTTCCGGAACTACCTTTGGACTCACCCAATCAGATTCCTCCACAGATTCAATAATACCTACTTCAAGCATATTGTCCAAGTCCAAGTGGATATTTTCCTTGTATTTAGGATTAAGGCAATGTGGCCTCTATTTAACAGGCTTCACATCCGGTTTCAGAGTTATTTTCATCACTCCTAAGTCGCCTATGATGCCTTTCAAGTCTGAAAATTTTGTAGGGAATAAATCTTGATATTCGCATAGCAACTCAACGACTTTATCTACTGTAGCATAAACCCAGTAATCCCCAATATTCGCAAACTTTGGCTCTGCCTCTATGCCAATGTTTACTTGCCTAGTCTTCAATGGAACGGTGATGTCTGGATTCCCTATCTACGATCCCTCAACCTCGTGGTGGCCTTCTACTTCTAGGATATTGATATTCCTTGGATCCTCATCCTCTGCTTCAGTAGTCATATTATAGCATTCCAGTGCATGGCACAGATGGGTGCTCCAATCTGATTGAATCAATTCCAAAGTATCCTGTGGGATTTGGAAGATTGTTGCCTTAACCTCCTGCAGCACCTCATCAATGCTTTCGAACCCGTCTTCAAAGCTAAATGTCCTCATGAGCCCTTCTCTTAAGACATCCCACTCCATGGTTTCGTGGCAGAGCTCCATTTCCAATACCAATTCATAGGGATTATGTCCAGAGTGTGACAAAATAAATGCACCCATTCTAGCTGCAACTCCATTCCATATACCTTAGTCCATTTGGCCAAATGATCGCGCAGATCATTCCTCCCATCATACTTCTCGGTTATCCGTACTTTAGGATGACCGAACCGCATTCTCATCATCCTTCTGTAATCGCGCCACTCATCAAAGTTGTCTTTGTGCATACCCCACCAACGAGAAGGTGTAACGCGCAGTGCCCAATCCAATGCCTGAAAGCGGTAATCCTCTAGGACTTCTCTTTCAAAAGCATCCAAAAATTTATCTACATTAGTTAAACCATCGTAATAAGGCAAATTTATTACCTTCGACGACACATGGCGCAGTGATTTGGTCATCATGTTGCAACGCAATGTGGATACTTCATTCAGCCTTTTTTCCAATGTTCTAACTCTTCGTCCGAATATGAGGTACAAGAACTTTCATGGTCCCATGAAATTCATCCATCAGCTGTCGAATTAATCTAGTCTTGGTCTCGCTGTTATTTTATAGATTTGATCCAAATCATCATCACTCTCCTCATAGTCACAAACCGGTTCAGTATAGTGTGGTCCTTCTGTAGGGTACAATGGTACTACAACGTGGAGCAATTTCCTTTCAAACAACATTGCCCGCTTATTCAAATTAATGACCTCATTCATGTCGATAACCCAATCAATTCCCAGGAGCGTGGGGAATAGATTGTTATCATCAACAATCTTTATTACTTCAAAATCGGCCAGCGCGCTCACACCTTCTATATCTATGGGAACTCCCTACAATCGTCCCATAGGGATAATCTTCTGTTGGTTCGCCACACTTAGTTGAATCGGAAACCACTATGGCGCAGGCCTCCCCATTCTCTCCCAGGTTTGTTTCAGCAATACGTTCGTGTCAAACCCCAAATCTAGAATAACCTGGTCCATCTCATAATATCCTATTTGTGCGGTAAGCCTCATCTCACGCCCTATTCTTTCCTTATGCTTACCAATCTTTTTAACTACTCGCGGTCCATCAGGAGCATTATCCTTATCGACACACTTGTTTATAAACTCTTGTAGCCCTTTCTCGCGCACCTTCGACCGAGCCGCTTTTCCCTTTTCAAGCTTTGCAACTCCAAGCAGAGGGTTTGCAACTCCGGATGAATATGTTGAACTCCTAAAGAAGCATCCTAGATAGGCATTTCAAGCAATCTCATCGCAATTTCTAAGGCTTCTGCTTGAGTTCCTATCTTTTGTTGTGATAAAGCAACCCTTAAGTGGGGCAAGAGCGAGGCTACAAACCATTCGTGGTACTAGCTATCCATAAGATTCATATTAGCTTCGCGGATCTAACACTTCAATCTTTGATCTAATTCCTAGGGCATTTCACCAAGCCTCATCATGATTTCCTTGAATCCAATTACTGATTGTGATTTAGACTTAGGCTTACCAAATTCTTTGTTCATAGCGATCTGAGTGTCTGCTAATGATGCCAATGGGTTATCGGTGCAATAATTAATGTACCATGTCAGCGCACGATCCTGCGGAGCGGCAACCAACTGCGCCTTCTTTATATTATCATCTATAATTTGTTGTGATGTCCATAAAGCCTTCACAACAAACCAAAACTGATCTGGATCCTCACTTCTTAAGCCCTTGAAAATTGGCAACTTCATCGTATTCAACATGTTGACCAGTAGCGGTGGTGGCGGTGTGGGTGAAGGTGTATGTTGTGCAGGTGAAGGTGGAGGTGGTGTGGGCAGATGAGGTATCCGCGAAAAACCTTGCCTTATCAATTGGAAAACGCTTTGCAGTGAAACCTGTGTTGCTCCCTCGTCGTCACTTAACGAGGGTCCAATCAATGGACTATATTTAGGACCTATTCTTCCTTGATTTCTAGAGGTTCATTCACTTCACATAGATTCAAACATCAAGGTAATGGCATAACCTGCTTTTCACACAAGAGAATCTTAATCCAAGTATTCAAAGATCTCAAGTACTTACCTTGCGGTCCATTGAAGAAATGTCGCTTTACTTCACTGTAACTGACTGAGGTATCAAACGCAAACTCTGTAAAATCCTTCGATGACTTGATCAATCCAGTGATCAATTGCATGCGCGATCTTATCTTCAAAAGCTTCCAACCTCCTCAGAAGCTCCGGGGTCCGCACTATCGGACCGTCAAGCCTCCACCTTCCTTGCTTGTCTGCCAATTTAGCGATCCACTCGTATAGTTAAATTGGGAAGGTGAAGAAGAAGATTTCGTGTATTTTTGTGTATAAATATCTGCCCAACCATTGTTCTTTTGTCAGGCGCAGATTTCTATTTTCTTGTGCTATGAATTCATGGATCTTTCTATCCAACCACTTTTCAATTTCCTTCTTGGCTGGGTTGCAGTGATGTGACATCACACATCTCTTTATGCAGATCCTGGTCCCAGCAACGGAACCATTTCTTGGCTTAGGGGGTCCTGACCCAGGTTCAGAGTTATTTGCGCCAAACAAATCCCTACACTACTAGCCCTTTCGGCATCAATCCGTGGTGCGCGGACTAAAGTCTCACACGAAGCAATATGAGGGGATGCTAGAACCAAGTTTCCGCACCCAGAGATCAATGTGATGTCTTTTTGCTGACCTAGATATGCCTTCGTGCAGACCTCTATACTCCTGTAGCCTATTGATGTAACTTCCTCTAATTGGCCTCTAGACCTCTGCGAAGGTTTACGATTGGCTTTTGCGGACCCTGAACAGGTTAATTATCTACTTACTCACGCTTTAGATTACCCTTAGACCATTATTTGCTCAGATCCACTTAAGTGTTGGATAACTTTAACAGAAAGCATTATAATCTTTGCGTAATCACTTAAAATTAATTGCGTTCAGATAACAATGTAGAACAAGTAAAGTCACACATCGATACATCATTATTTCATCAAACCATTATTCATCACAAGATAAAGCTCATTCATACATAACAGAAGATAATAGATAAAACACAAAAAATTCTGCAACAATCTTCTTTATTGATATTCAGTTAAGCTTATAGAGTCAAAACCTCCCTACGTACTCAGCTACAGGGATCCGCGCACTCGGCTGCAGACACTACTCTAGGCCTCTGCGCACTTAGCTGCAGAGTCTTTTCCTCCTCTAAGACTTTCTACTTATGTGCTAGACTTCTTTGCTTATACCCATAGACTTCTTGTTACTTGCCTTAGACATTCCTAAGACACACCTATTTATACAATCCCATTGTCTGTGGACCATGGGTAGATCTTCAAAGCCGACTCAACTTACATAAAAAGAAGGGTAAAACCCTTTTTGATTCTTGAACTAACTACGTGTTCCACCACGACAACTTGCGGAGACTTTACATCTTTTTACGTCAAAACTTGGGCTTTTGTCCCAAAACTTTGACTTTTTTCCCCAAAAGTGACCTAGGGGACCCCATCCAAACAAAATGTTTAGTGCTAAAATGTATTGTATGTTTTATAGATTTTAACATAAGCACAATGTGGTAAACAATAATTGAAAACAATAAAACCATTTCAATCATTTTTTTCTATTACATAATAGCATTACACCATAAAATATTTTGTTTTATACAACTTGCTTGATCTTTGCAGGTAATCATCACACATTAATGGTTCGCACAACCTAAACAAGATAAGACACTAATATCTGGAAATTAAGTGGTGTATACATGAAACACAAGTAAAGTTATATCTTGGAAAATGCAATATTTTTATGACTTGAAAAAAATACTCGAGTAAAAAGAAATACAATTGACTTTTTACATTAACCCACAATTCATATTACACAAACACTACATTTACATTTTGCATTAACTTCCAATTTATACTTTAAGAAGAAGAAAATAAAGATACAAATGAAAAATCCTAAAGAAATCCATAAAATCCTTATAAGTGGTGTGCTTGCAAGCACTCACACAGGCTTACCATGATCTTAGAAATTATGCAATCACGTAAATGCAATACTATACAAGTAAAAAATAGTATTAAAAATGGTTCTTATCTTAAAATAAGTTACAAGATAAAAATATATATAAAAAACATCATATATTATACAAGTAAAAAAATAGTATTAAGAATTGTTCTCATCTTAAAATAAGTTACCCATGCAAAAATATATATAAAAAACATCATATAATCTAATATACAATATGTATATATTATAACGCATAACCAAGTTTTAACAATATCTCAATCAATTATAGAAACTAAAACTCAACCACTACAAAGCTTAAAATTAACATTTTATTATATTTTTACATGCTATTCCAATAAAACACACATATATATATATAAAGATGGGGCACACACAACACTATTTCTAACAGCATTGGGATATTTAATTATTTAAATTGTTTTTTAATGTAAAAAATTTCAATGTCAAATAATTATTTTTAAAAAATTTAAATTATTTAACAATTAAAAAATTGGGCACACTCAACACTATTTCTAATAAGAAGATTGGAATATTTCATTATTTAAATTATTTTTAATATAAAAAATTTGAATGTAAAAGATTTGTCTTTAAACATTTAAATTATTTAACAATTACAAAATTACAAAGTGCCCTATCCCTTTCGGTGCATTATTTTGACTCTTCGAACGCGGAAATTACAAAGTGAGATTCGGAATTGGTTAAAGGTCTTGGAAATTACTCCCATATTCTCCACAGTGCTTTCAGAAAACGACAATCTCATAGCTTCGAAAGCGCGTACTCTAAAAAGCCGTAAATTTCGCCCTTTGAAAGCGCGTAGTTGAAAGTACGTGGAAATTAAAAAGCCGTAAATTTCGCCGTTTGAAAGTACGTGGAAATTACTTGCCATCTAAGTAAGTCCACAGTTGGTATATGTCTGTGATTACAGTTCTCTCTCCCTTTCGGTGCATTATTTTGACTCTTCGAACGCGGAAATTACAAAGTGAGATTCCGAATTGGTTAAAGGTCTCGGAAATTACTCCCATATTCTCCACAGTGTTTTTAGAAAACGACAATCTAATTTATAGTTTTTATTTCAGCTCTCAAATATACTTAATTAGTGTTATGTTTATTAAACATTATTTATATAAGGAAAGATATTAATTTTTTATTTTTAATTTTTAATTGTGAAACTTGTAAATTAATAAAAATATTATTATTATTTTAATTTAATTCGTGGTAGTTTTATTAGTTTAATTATTACCGGGTGTAGTGCGCTCTCGGGTGCAATTAATATTTCCATAATCAACATTTGTAATTTGTATTCACCAATCAAATTTTGTATATACCAAAAAAACAAATTGTGTTTGATACTATAAATTGTATAATTAATGACAAGGAAAAGTTCATGTCTATTATTTTTAAAGTCTAACTTATAAATGAAATAACCTTTTTTCACAGGGATTCACCAAAATCGGGCAATAAAATTTCAAGAATTTTTATAAACCCCGCAATAAAATTTCAAGAATTTTTGTTGTTTAAAATACATTTTTGAATGCATAAATGAATTTAGCACCCTAAAACACCCCTATGTACTCGAATTATGCAAATTAAACAATTTAAACTCAATTTTTTAAAAATCTTTGTTGGATCTTGATTAAAATTAACTAGAAAAATAGTTGTGAAAACCATCATTTCATTTATAAGTTAGACTATTATATATATATATATATATATTATATAATATATATATATATATATAGATATGATATGAATGATGTGAGTTTTTAGCGGCCTATAATTATACTCAACCTAAACCTACATGAAACAAAAATAAGTAATAGTTCTTGCCTTAGAGGCCTTAATAAGATGCAAACAAAATGACATCCTATGGATTTTCAACTTGAAGAGTTTGTTAGGGTTTCTAGATTTATCTGGGGTTTATCTTGAATCTGAGATGCCAGAAATTCCTCAGTAGACATTTTTTAATGCCAACGGTTCCAGTCTATATCAAGGCCCATCGTCAAGACAAAGGTTGAGGAGAAGCAGAAGAGAAATGGAGTATTGATCATTTATATTAATGGAATATTGAAATACTCAGACATTTCTTCTAAAAGGTTAAACCAGTAGCAATTTATTTTGCTATAAGTTTATCTATATGTACAATCCATTTAGAGATTACATCATCTTATTATCCATTGTACTAAGAAACTATATTTCTTGAAATAAAGTTTCCTACCACTCTATTCTTAGGGTGAGAAAATGTTCAATTCTTATATAAATATCAGGCCACCCTGAAGGAGATGGGTAGCAAGTGGATGTGAAACTCTTTGTTGTTCTACAAACTCTTAACAATATTTATGTTAAATAAGATTTCTATGTTTGGTTCTTAATTGAGTTTATTCTGGTAACCCCATAGATAATGAATAAGCCACACCTTGGATAAGGCCCACTTGAGGTATGGTTATGTGCCAATGTACAACACTTAATCTCCTTTATACATTTCTTTTCTTTGGATATCATTTGTTTTCTAACATTGTTTTTTGTTTGTTTCTTGTAGATATCATTTGTTGTAGAAGCATGCACTACAAAATCACTATATTCTTAGATAAGTCTAGTACATTACAGATAAAAATCAAAGTCATGTGTTTAATTCGTATTGACTTTGGCATGAAGGGTGCCTCTAACATAGCTTAAGTTGAGATTACTATTGGTTCTCTTTTGTTATAAAATTGTTGTTTCAGATGAGTTTAAAGCCAATGTTGTTCTTCTCTCTTTATTCTAAGAAATTAGATTAGCTTTTGTATCATTCATCTTAAATTACTTTGACCCTTTTCTTTTGCATATTGCATCGAGTTCCTCATAAGGTTAGATGCCCCCAAGTTGATAAATTAAATAATTAAGTGATTTGAGTTCATTTCCAACAATAAGAAAGTAAACAAAAACATTTTCATTTTTGGTGTTGTTGCTATGGAGCACAGGGATTCATTGGGGAGCAATACCATACCATGTGGGTTCATATTAGGGGATATGTATTGAGGAAAAAATGACATAATATATTGGGGGATATATAGGGGGTAAAGGGTTTTTATATTGGTAGGTATAAAAAATGAACCTCAAAGTTAATGAACAAATATAAAGGGGTGTAAAAATGTTAATGAAAAAATGGATACCTACAATATCTAGTGAAATTAGGGGTTTTCTAAATTGGGAAGGTGTATCAGGTTCGTATTGGTAGGGGGGTTAAATAATCTGAAATTTAGAAGTATTTTCCAATGTGTAGTGAAATTAAGGGTATTGTTTAATATGCCACGAACACACGTGATATGTCAGACGTTCATTGAGTGAAGCCCCCATGCTATGGAGACACTCGAAGGACTAGGATTTCTATCTTAGGTCAATTTTAGAAAGGTACCATATTAAAGGAAACCTTAGAGAATTGTGGACTACCCCTTGAATAGCCTTTGTTCAAGGTTTCATGAATTAGGTCATGTTAGATGCATAGGAAGAGCAAAAACTAGAAAGCACAAAGAGGGAAAGAGAGAATATTCATTTTTTTGGTGCAGTAGGATCCACCCATAATATTGTTATCTTGGAAAGAAGGAGGGGAATACAGGGGCCCTTAGGAACCCAACTTAATAACCCTAAATTAAGGAATCCTACAAAGAAAGTACCATGAATTAGGTCATCTTAGATGCATAAGAAGAGAAATTACTATGAGAGAGAGAGTGAGAGAATATTCATTTTCACGGTGTAATATGAGCCACCCACAATATTTCCATCATGGTAGGAAGAGGAGGAATACGGGAAACCCAACTTAAGAAACCTCAATTGAGAAATCCTAAAGAGCAAGTAGCATCCAATGTAGACAACCCTAGCAAAATTAAATCCATAGCCAATGCAATTATAAACCCTATTATTTTAGAATCCTCCAATTCTAAAGGAGAAAGTAAAAATAATTAGGAAAGCGCTTTTAATTAGCTTAATCCTTCCATTCAAACAAATGAATCTAAATCTTGGAGGATAACATTTTTAGGTATGGGGTTAGATGTGGAAAGGCCTAAGTGGAAAGGACCAACTACATTTGAATTTTTAATCCAAGATTCCAATAAATTGGATCAGATGAATTACATCACACCTTTTTCCCTACCTAAATCTTGGTTTAGCTAGTGATGACTTGAACACCTTTCTCTTTGAGTTGTATGTCTTATTGTGTAGTTATGACTACTCCTTAGATGTCAAAAAATTTAAATTATTTCCATCCACCCTGAAAGAAGCAACACTTCACTAGTTCATGGGACTTGGAGGGAATTGTATCAAAACATCAGATGAAATGAGGAAGGACTTTTCTATTAAATATCAATAATATTGCAAGATTTGAGATATTAGGGAGGAGATATGGTGGCCTGGGTGCAGGTGTTAGTGACAATTGTTCAAATCCAAAAACAATTTCTTCCAGTTCAAGCGGAATTTCCTCTTGGATTTCCTGCGGAGTATCAGTCATCTACCTCCAAAGTTATCTCCTCTGCTAAATTAGTAGAACTGCTTAATTTTCCCCAACAACAAGTGCCTTACAAGTCCTTAAAACATCGCAAATCGCAATCGCAAGTTCCTCAGGGCAAGGGTTATTTACTTATGACTGATGCGGTGCAAGATTGATCTAATGATCAGCATGCTTCAGTGATCCAATGGTCATTGTGATGTCACACGGGAATGTGCGCGATGATTATCCACCCTCACAGAGCCGATGAGGTTTATAAGTCCTAAATTTATAGAAGTTCAGGTCCGGTACTTAGATTAACGTCCACTCATTTTTAAGCCCGATATCCATTGGATAACAGTGGCCATTAGATCCTACGGCTTGCGGGACTTCTATTAACGCACGACTTAACACCAGGGGCAACCCCTGCTGTTGACTGTGACGTAAGGCGTTGAAAACAAAATCAACGGCTAAGGATGAGTGTGGCCCTTCAAGCCCGATCAAGGAATCCGTACACTTTCAAACCCCACAATTGCTAATACATGGCGAAACGTGATTAAATGTGATCACATAGAACTCTAAGTTTTCACGGCTAAACTAAAATTTCAATAATACACAATGATAATACGGAGGGATGCAACACCTCTGAGATTGACAAAAAATACGCGGAATTACACAAAGATATAATTTCTGCAACTAATATTATATGGCAAAACAAGTCGAATCAATAGAAATCCCCTTACAATGATTCAGAACTTACATAAGTACTAGTTCATTTAACAACCAGATCCTAAATCAAAGGATCGAACTAACTAATCCTATCTAATCTGCATGATATTCTCCTCGAGAATCTCCACTACGTCTAACTACTTGAATTTATTACATGATAATCCAAATCCTAGATTCTAGTTCAAATCCTAACTAGAAAGCTTTGTAAATTGACATCTAAAGGATCCCACTCCTTTTCTTGTAAACTTTTTTTGTATTTTTGGAATAATACGAAGCCTTTTTTCTTTAAGCCTCATGCTCCTGCATCAGACCCCTGAGGACAAAATTCTTCATGGGCTCTTGTCCATGAGCTCTTCTACAAAACTGCCCAATTTCTATAGCGTGGCATCTGTCACCCAGGTAGCTTCAGCAATTGGTTGATCTTTCCACTTGACCAAATACTGAAAATACTCTTGTCCCCTTGTCTTTTTCAACAATATCTTCTCAATAATCCTCTCTGGCTGCAATTCCTTTGCTGTAGGTAACTGTTTTACCCAATCAATTTCTTGTTTCTCTTGGTCTTCTATTGTGTCATATGCATTTTCACCTTCATACCTGTACAAATCAGCACATTGAAAATTAGAGATATTCCAATATTAGGGGGTAATTCAATTTCATATGCATTTGCAGAAAATTTCCTCAATACTCTACATGGTCCAATTTTCTTGAACTTTAACTTGTTATACTCCCTTTTTGGAAATCTTTCCTTCCTCGGGTGTGCTACAACCAAATCTCCAACTTCAAAGTTAACTTCTCCCCTTCTCAAGTCTGCTCTACTCTTGTACTTTATGTTGCTGTCCTGTAACTTTTGTTTTACCTGTTCATGTATTGCCTGCATCTCTGAAGCAAAATCTTCCCCTTTAGCACTTCTCATCTCAGCTTGTCCCAAATTTCTTAATTCAGACACTCCTCTTGGGTGCATTCCATAAACTATATGGAATGGACTCTGCCTTGTACTCCTATTAAGAGAGTCATTATATGCATATTCAGCCCATGCCAATACTTGATCCCATTGTTTTGGATGTTCACCTGTAAGACTTCTCAGAATATTACCCAAGCTTCTGTTTACAACTTCAATCTATCCATCCATCTAAGGATGATAAGAAGAACTGAAACTCAGTTTAGTTCCAATATTCTTCCACAATGTCCTCCAAAAATGTCCAACAAATTTGGAGTCACTGTCTGAAACAATACTCTTAGGTAACCCATATAATCTTACAATCTCTTTAAAAAACAGATTAGCAATGTGAGTAGCATCACTGGTTTTATAACATGGAATAAAATGTGCCATTTTTGAAAATCTGTCAACCACAACATAAATTGAATCATTTCCTCTTTGAGTCTTTAGTAAGCCCAAAACAAAATCCATGCTTAACATATCCCAAGGTCTATCTGGAATAGGTAATGGAACATACAACCCAGTGTTTTGGCTTCTTCCTTTTGCATACTGATAGACTTTACAATTTTTCACATACTTCTCCACTTCAGTCCTCATCTTTGGCCAGAAATAAAACCTGTTCAACTGCTCATAATCTTGTTTGCACCAAAATGTCCTGCAAGTCCACCACTATGTTTCTCCTTGATTAAATTTTCCCTCATAGAACAATTTGGTATGCACAACTGATTTCTTTTAAACCACAACCCATCTTGCAAGAAATAATCAAGCCACTTATTTCTGCCTAACAAAACATGATTTTTACAAGCTTCAAATGTCTCTTTAAAATCTAGATCTTTCTCATATAACTCTTTAAGGAAATCAAAACCCAACACTTGAATTTGACTTTCTTGAAGTAAAATGCTTTTTCTACTTAATGCATCTGCTACTTTGTTTGATTGACCAGTTATATGTTTTAATACAAAATTAAAACTTTGCAGGTATTCCACCCATTTAGCATGCTTTTGGTTAAGCTTTGGTTGTTGCATAATGTACTGTAATGCATGGTTATCTGAATACAGTATATACTCTTTGGACATCAAGTAATGTCTCCACTTCTTCAAAGACTGCACCACTACATAGAACTCCTTGTCATAAGAAGAATATTTCTTCTTGGTCTCGTTTAACTTTTCACTAAAATAAGCTACAGGGCTGTCCTCCTGACTCAAAACAACTCCAATGGCTTCTCCACTGGCATCACACTTCACTTGAAAAAAATCAGGCAAAATCAAAATAGGTTTCTCAATATTCTTTCTCTTCAACAGCTGGAAGTTCTTTTCTACTTCAACAGTCCATTTAAATGGTTGTTTGTCCTTCTTTATGGTGTCAATAATTGAAGCATTAATCTTACTAAAATTCCTTATGAATTTCCTGTAAAAACTAGCAAGACAGTGGAAACTTCTTACCTCAAAGACACTTTTTAGTGAAGGCCACTCCATGATAGCCTTGATCTTCTCTGGATCCATCTTTAACCCTTCAACATAAACAACAAAGCCCAAATACACCAACTCCTCATTCATGAATGAACATTTCTTTAAATTTAACAGTAATTTTTCTTGTTGTAGCCTTTGTAAGACATAATTCAGATGTCTCGCATGTTCCTCCTTAGATCTGCTGTAAACTAATATATCGTCCAGATATACTATTACAAATTTACCAATAAATTCCTTCAGAACTTCATTCATAATTCTTATGAATGTACTATGGGCATTCGACAATCCAAAAGGCATTACAATCCACTCGTATAATCCTTCATTGGTTTTAAAAGCAGTTTTCCACTCATCTCCCTCTCTAATTCTGATTTGATGATAACCACTTTTTAAATCTAACTTTGTAAAATATCTAGCTCCACTCAAACAATCCTTCAAATATTCGATTCTAGGTAAAGGAAATATGTACCTGATTGTTATCTTGTTGATTTCTCTCGAGTCAGTGCACATTCTCTAGCCTCCACCCTTCTTTGGGCTCAACACTGTGGCACTGTGCAAGGACTCAAACTCTCTCTAACCAATCCCTTGTCTAACAGTTCCTGAACCTGTTTCCTAATCTCTTCATTATCTGTGGGAGTCATCCTGTAAGCTACTTTATCAGGTAGATTTTCTCCTGGAATCAAATCCATGTGATGACTAATTTTTCTAATGGGTGGTAACTCATTAGGAAAATCATCTACAATGATATCACAATAACTGTCCAACATCTCTTGAATTTCAATTGGTAAATTAGAAACTTTTGTGGAAGTAATTATTACCTTGGGTTTGCAAACCAACGCAAAACTTACCTCATCTTCCTCCATCTACTGTAAGTACTCCTTTCCACTTAGGAAAAGGGTCTTTGCTTCAGGTTTCTTCAATGTATCTTCTTCTTCTATTCGCAATAATATATGATTGACACCATCTTTGTTGAATTTGTAGGTGTTCTTCTTTCCATCATGCATAGCTCCTCTATCATACTGCCATGGTCTACCCAACAATATATGACACACATCCATAGGCATCACATCACACAAAATTTTATCTTTATACTTTCCCAACTGCAAATCCACTTCACATTGTTCATTCACTAACAACTAATGTCCCTTTTGTAGCCATAACACCTTGTAAGGTGTTGGATGTTTCTTTGTCTTCAATTTAAACTTCTCTACCACTTCTGTAGAGACCAAATTATTAGTGTTGCCACTATCAATTATCATCTGACAACACTTTCCTTGAACCTTGCACATAGTCCTGAACAAATTCTTCCTTTGTGCTGGTTCAACAACTTCCTTTACTGGCTTTAGCAATACTTTGTTAACTACCAAAGATTCTCCTCTCTCTGGTACATGTTCTTCTTCTGTCATCGTTGTTGCTTCCTCTTCATTCCGAGCAACAATTGTATTTCTCTAAGGTGTTCCTGCATTTTCTGGGCATGCATAAGCTATGTGTCCCAACTTATTACATCTGTAACATCTAACTTATCTTCCTCTTCCTTTGGAAAAACTCCCTCTGCCACTTGCATCACCTCCTGTGGGTGCATGCTGACTTGAGTTGCTGCTAACTCCATCTCCAAGTGTTGTAAATCTTCCTCTACCACCTTGTCTTCCCCTTCCTCGGAAAGTACCTTTATTTCTGGCAGACTTCTTCCTAATGAGTTTTTCTTCAGCCTTCAGTACCATCTGATAAGCTTATTCTACTGTTTTAGGAGACAATACACTTATCTCATCTTGAATGTCCATTCTAAGACCATTCACATATATGACAACCTTCTCATCTGTATATTGGATTTGTCCTACGCTTATGCTCACCTTGTAGAACTCCTCTATGTATTCCTTTACTGTCATAGACCTCTGTCTAAGATTTTGCATCTGTTGAAATAATGTTTATTGATAGTCACTTGGCAGAAACTTACTTTTCAGTTTTTCCACCATCTTGTTCCAATTCTTAATTGGCTGTTTGCCAAGTCTTCTTCTTTCTACCTGCACTCCATCCCACCAAAGTGATGCATGTCCTTTCAACTTTGTGACAGCAAAATCCACCTTCTTTTCATCGTCTGTTTCTTCATAATCGAAGAATTTCTTCATGTCATTAATCTAGTATATCAGCGCCTCAGGATTTAATCCTCCTGCATAAATTGAAACCTCAGTTCTAGGCCTAGATGTGGATCTCAACACTGAATTAAAGAATCTCATCTCAGGAGTAACTTCTACAGGTTCCTCCTCTTCTACAACTTCAACTTCAGGCTCACTAACATCTCCAGCATCTGCATCTCTCCCTATTTCCATTGCTTCTAATCTAGCTTGCATTTGTTGCATAGCTTCCATCACTTCAGCATTTGCAACAGGTCTTCCTCTTCTACCACATCCTCTTCCAACTCTGAAAGCCATGGTGGATCTTTCTCTAATCCTTGAGATCCTGTTCAATGTTTTTAAGCTTCTCTGATACCACAAATGGTGGCCTGGGTGCAGGTGTTAGTGACAATCGTTCAAATCTGGAAACAATTTCTTCCAGTTCAGACATAATTTCCTCTTGGATTTCCTGCGGAGTATCAGTCATCTACCTCCAAAGTGATCTCCTTTGCTAAATTAGCCAAACTGCTTAATTTCCCCCAACAACAAGTGCCTTACAAGTCCTTAAAACATCGCAAATCGCAATTGCAAGTTCCTTGGGGAAAGGGTTATTTACTTATGACTGATCCAATGCGAGATTGATCTAACGCTCAACAGTCTTCAGTGATCCAATGGTCACTGTGATGTCGCACGGGAATCTGCACGATGATATCCACCCTCACGGAGCCGATGAGGTTTATAAGTCGTCAATTTATAAAAGTTCTGGTCCGGTACTTAGATTAACGTCCACTCATTTTTAAGCCCGATATCCATCGGATAACAGTGGCCATTAGATCCTATGTCTCGCGGAACTTCTATTAACACATGAGTTAACACCAAGGGAAACCCCCGTTGTTGACTGTGACGTAAGGCGTTGCAAACAAAATCAACGGCTAAGGATGAGTGTGGCCCTTCAAGCCCGATCAAGGAATTCATACACTTTCAAACCTCGCAGTTGTTAATAGACGACGAAAAGTGATTAAATGTGATCACACAGAACTCTAAGTTTTCAGGGCTAAACTAGAATTTCAATAATACACAGTGATATTACGGAGGGATGAAACACCTCTAAGATTGACCAAATATACACGAAAATACACAGAGATATAATTTCTGCAACTAAATCTTATATGGAAAAACAAGCCGAATCAGTAAAAATCCCCCTACAATGATTCAAAACTTACATAAGTACTGGTTCATTTAACAATCAGATCCAAAATCAAAGGATCGAACTAACTAATCCTATATAATCTGCATGATATTCTCCTTGAGAATCTCCACTACATCTAACTACTTGAATTTATTACATGATAATCCAAATCCTAGATTTTAGTTCAAATCCTAACTAGAAAGCTTTGTAAATTGGCAGCTAAAGGATCCCACTCCTTTGCTTGTAAACTTTTTTTGTATTTTTGGATTAATACGAAGCTTTTTGTCTTTAAGCCTCATGCTCTTGCATCAAGATATTTAAGATGTCACAAAAGGAATTGACCTTGATACTTGGAAAAATCCAAAGTTAAGAAGGTTGAATGTTTACTAAGAGATAAGAAGAAAGGTAGGGGACCATACAAGATAAGTTACTTATAATGTTGGAAGATGAATACCACTTTGCATTAAATATTTCTTCAATTTAAATATTGGATGTGTGTTGAAGACCTAACTGTTGGAACTATTGATGAGTCATTTTGAAGTCATTACATTTTCAAGAGTAATTACAATCTTACTGCCATTTTTGGTTTTCAATTCTCACAATTCACTTGCATTTTTTACTGCCTTGAATGGTGGAGTCAGCATAATGTCACCTGGTGCTACATTCCTCCTATCTTCTTTTGGGAGATCTGGAGGTGGAGACATAACATCATCTTCAATAATTTCAGAGAAAACATTTCTCAGGTGATGGAGAGAATCATAATCACACTCTCTATTGGACTACAAATCGGTATGGGCACTAAAAAATCTAAAAAAAAACAAGCATGCCTGAAGGTAATATACCCTGCTGGGTTCTTTGATGGTGCATCACAAAGTAGCAGATGTAGATGTGGCTTCCTAGTCCTATATTCACCACAACAGGCTTTTTGGGTTCTCCGGGTGCGGGAATTGGCACAAATACAAAGGCTGAAGCCATGGCATTATGGGGAGTACTCTGGTTCACTAATTTCCTGAATATTCCTACTATCCACATATACGGAGATTCCAAGATCATCATTGATTTTTTTCGTGGCCATGCAACAACAACCAAGCCCTCACTACAAGGTTGGTTACAACAAATTACATCTCTTTGGAATTCACACAATCTCTCTACGATTTAGCATATTGGCAGAGAGTTCAATCATGTTGCGGAATGACTATCTAAGAAAGGTCTACAGGACAAGCTGGATGGTTTACATATTGAAGTCAAGCTGGGAGACACCTACATGGAGGTTAGGGTGCTGCCACAGCAGGATAAAACAACTCACCCTGATTACTTTCTTTTTTATTATACGATGGATCTACACTGTCTATTTACTCTTCTACTACTATCTACACTATTTCTGTTTTTCACATATATTTTGCCTATTTCAGACCATGCATGAAGTTCTGAAATCATTAGACTTTTCTGATATTTTGAATATTGTATATAGTCTAAGGACTATGTATATGGACAGGCTATATGGAGGACAATATGTATGACCGTTGACTATGGGTCTACACCAGTTATTATTTCTGATGTATTGGGTGCTTCGCCAAGAAGCATATGTACCTTTTTTGAGAATGAATATATCATTTTTTCATACTGAAAATAAATAAATAAATAAAAATAAAAATAAAATAAAATAAATAAATAAATAAAAACAAAAAACAAAATAATAAATAAAATAAAATAAATAAATAAATTATCTAGACAGCCATCGACAAAATATTTCTCACCATCAACGGATGTTGAGGAGGCATATGTCGATCTGTAAATCAAAAGTTGTAGTGATACCATCTTTTGGACATTTTTCAGTTCAAAAAGCTGAACACAAAATTTGAAGTCTCGCATAATTGTGAGGATAGGGGAAGACTAGGGAATGCATCCAGATTTGCTAAGAATTGTAGAAAGACAAGAGTTTCACGAGAAGATAGGAAGAGATCACCAAGTACATTTTGTTTGTAGGGTAATTTTTTTTGTGTTTAAAAAAAAGGGTGAAAAAAAAAAAGATATATTATATATATATCATCTATCTATATATATATATAATATATATAATATATATATTATATATATATAATATATATATATATATATATATATTATATATATATATATATATATAATATATATATATAGATAATATATATATATATATAATTATACTATATATATATATATATATATAGAATATATATATATATATTATATATATATATATATATATATATATTATATATATATATATATATATATATATATATATATATATATAATATATATATATATAGATATAGTATATATATATTCTAGCTCCAACTATGTTTGGGACAAATTAGCCGAAGTGAAATATTTAGAAAGGCATGTATTCTTACATATTTTCCTAATTTGGTATGTGAAACACTGAAAAGAAGGATTTTCTTGAGGAGACTTTGGAAAACACGCAGAAAGTTCTTGATGAACTAGTGAGAATATATGATCCTTTACTCACCTTAGACCAAAATGATGGTCAAAATAGCAGCCCATTCTCGAACAGATTCCATGTCGTTCTACAATTGAAGCACCCATGGGAGGTGAAAGAAAAACAAGGAAGAGAGGTTAAGCTCTTCACACTTGTATTTGAGCTACAACTAATGAATTCAACCATAGACCTTCATAAGTTTGAGGAGTTAGATGCACGCCTATCTGATGTGAGGTGACCATAATGGAAAAAAACTTAGTTGGACTCTCAACCCGTCCATGCTTGCATTGATACAACCCAAACTTTTGGAACATCCTTATGAAGAGGTCAAACTCACAATTGCTTCTTGTCTCAACAGGGTCATAGCTCTAACATTGCCACTACTACTCTACAATAATGAGCTCATGAGAGATATACTGCAGCTGATAGTAGAAACCCTTGGGTTGAATAACATCATGCTTCCTACCTTTCAGAAACGGTGCATAATTTCAAAACTCATTGCAGAGATTAGCATCGGCACCTCTATGTTGAATTTGGAATGCGACAACTTAATCTTTCAATTACTACAAAAATTTTACACCAACGTTACATCATCTCATCCAGACTGTGTCAAAATAAGCATGCAAAAGGTTGTCTCAATTCTTAGAAGGAGATGCTGACATTTGCAAGATACTAAGATCCAAATTGTTGACCATTTGGAGGAAGAAACCAAAGGTATCACCATCTTCCTATGATCTAGCCGAGAAGTTGGCCAGGAAAAACATAAAATTGCCTAGAAGGGTGTTGACTAGGAAGGAGTTGAGAAGGATTGATGGAGGAAGCAAGAACAAAATCTTCAACAAGAATGAACTAAGGAGGAGAGTACTATGCTTTATATGAAAGGGACCTTAACCATTCATGTCCATGTGATAAGGAGGCAACAAGGGAAGAATAGTTAGAGACTCCTTCAAATCATGGGGATTCATCCATAGTTGGGCTCACCAGTTTTTAAGAGAAAACCTATTAAATATTTGAGTCGTCAAGTACATAAGGTGAGCAGAAACACAATGTGTTTCAAGGAAACTTACAGGAAAAGCCAGTGATAATCAGTTAGATTGACAAAATATAGGGGGAAAGGAAGGAGGTAATTCCTCCTGATGATGTAGTTGATTCCATAGATATCAAGGAGGACATCCATAAAGAGTATGGGAAATCTGGTGTGAATAACAATCCACCATTACATCCATGTTTTTCAACCAGAGAAGGTGGACAACAAATTGTCCCCACTTACGGAAAAGGCTAGGGAGAATACATTCAAGGATAATCAAGTGAGGAGCCAGTAGTAATAAACCAACATGATCATGCAAGACAACATGACAAATATAGTATGCAAGATGAGCCATTTTTGGAGAATTAGTCAAACGTTCAAGTTGGAGCTATGATAGTTGAGCCTCTAGTACAGAAAAATATAGAGGAATTTTGCAGGGCACCAAAATTTCCAGTAGGGAACTTTTAGGGAAAGATCACGCATTTCAAGACGCATCTTATGATGTTGAAGTAGAGAGTATGGACAACCTGAGACACCATCTTATAGGAGAACATAAAAATTGAGGAGCTCATAAGGGTATGTTCCGAGTCAACAAACAAGTTGTCTAGTGTAGAGGAACGTCTCAAGTCCCTCACAAGGCGGTAGGAGGAATGCGATTAGGAGTTCTAGAGGAACCCTCTATAGGAGTACATAGATAAATCTTGTAGCACTACCAACCCACCTGTATACATTAGGAAGAGAAGGGTAGAGTTCTCCAAATGGATCATGTTTTTTTTTTTAAACAAGTTCGGTTATATTTTTATATTTCTAAAAAAAGAGGGAGGAGCAAGCTTCTATTACATTTGATTTTGACTAGATTCATGCCAAAGGATAGAAGGATGGGAACGTAGTCCCTGAAGCCTGTAGACATGTTTCCAAAAATTCCATAGATTCCTATTACTACTCTGGCATATTGCCTTACAAACTGAGACAACAGTAAAATACATTTGCATAACATACTTCTAAAATACTTCTAAAACACTTAAAAACTTATTAATATTGGTTCACTGAATGGTCCTGCTAAGACCTCTGCTTGTCGCTCTAATGAGTTGAATTTTCTCCTCCATGGTTTAGTGTGATGTTTTTGAGATAGGTAACTGTGTCCTCCAGGTGAGTACATTTGTTTTTGACTGAAGTAATTTCTACCTTCTGGCTCTCCAACTGTCTCTTTAGATAGCCTTTCTCAACCTTCATTTCAAACCTCAGGTCTTGTATTGTTTCTTTTATCTTACTAATCATAAACTTATTGGCTTTGCAGGTGACACAACTATTGTTTTGGGAGGCTCTCTCAATTGGATTGAACACCATTTCCGTAGGGTCTTCAAATTTCCTGAGAAACACAATTTGGTTCTCTATTTTGTGATGATGCTTCCTGAGATTTCTTCTTGTAAATCACCTTGCTAAGCTTCCCCTGCCCTTGAAAGAATGACACCTTTATGTCTGCTTTTTGTGACTTCGTTTTTTTGCCTTCCCTTTATGGCCGGATGATAGAAGCAGAAACAAGCAAAGGGAAAGGAACCTTTTTGCACTGGTAGCTAAATATTAGAAGGAGAAAAGGGGACCCGAATTGAGATTTATGATGCTTAGGCACTCTAAATACAAACATAATAGAGGTGAATGACTAAACAAAAGGTTGAGTGAAATTGGAAGGAAACGACCAGCTATCTGATTGCAGAGAGGAGGAGAGGAATCAGACTAAAGAAAGGCAGGAATTAAAATAAGGGAAGTGCCCAGACAACTTTGAAGGATGAAAGGGTCAGAGAGGCAAGGGGAGTGATGAAATATGGGGGTTGCAGGATGAGTGATGATCAAACTGAGATTGCGAAAGGATAAGGAAGACCCAAGATATAAAGGTGATGAGGGAGAAAAGTAAGGATCATGCCACTTAGAAATTGAATTGGGGAGGCACTATTGGCTTCACCACATTGATCTTTGAGCTATGGATGCGACATGATTTGCGCAGGAGATTTTGATTGAGATCACGGGACTTCCATGCTTTTTTGGCTGGTGAAATATCTTTGCAGAGATTTATAATGATACTTCGAATCTGCTTTGTTTTGGACTTCATATTTTCATGGGAAAGAGTGATTTTTGTCATGATGTTCATGAAGGGACAGACAATAAGGAATCATTGTGTGATACACCTCCACCTCTTCTCTTGTTTCTCCTTCAAGCCTGGACACTGCCATATTTGCAAAGTGGTCTGTAGTGCTATTGTTTTCCCACAGAATGTGCTTGAATGTTATGTTTCCTAACCCTTCCATATTGTGCCTTATTCTTTTAAGAATTTGATTCATGGCAACATTTGAGGAGTTTCTTCTGCTGACCATAGCTTCGATTATAATTGTTGAATCCCCTAGAATTATTGGGTCTCTAATCTCCTTTTTTTTTAAGGATCTTGGATCCCATTAGAAGACTATATGCCTCTGCCCTGTTGTTGGAGGTTTCCCCCAGACCCTACTCAGAGGAGACAATCATTTTCCCCCCAGCTCAGTGATGTTCCCTCTAGCTCCTATCTTGCCTAGATGATTTTTGGAGGCCCCGTCAAAAAAGAGACAGAACCTATTGAAGCTTTCTTTCCAATTTATAAATTCTTCCTTTTTTAGTCTGATTTTCCAATTCTGAATTGGAGTTCTATCCCTGGGATTAATATTTCCTTTATTTCTTATCATTTCACTGCTTATCCAGTTCCTTTCTTCTTGTTGTAGTAGACTATTGTCAATTGCTTTTAATCCTTTCATAACTAAGAATTCTGGGGTGAGTCCCCAAGTTTTTGACCAGACTCTTCCAATTTTTGGAACCTGATCTTTGAAAATGCTTTTATTTCTTGAGAGCCATATCTGCCAACATAGAACAGATGGAAAACCTTCCCAAAACCTTTTAATGGTTTTCTTATTCTTCATTGAGTATGGGTATATTTTTTTCCATTCAATAAAGAAATCATTTAAGGTTCTAGAAAAGTTGAGTTCCACTTTTGGGGGACTAGATAGCTGCTTCCAACATTCTCTAGTGAATATGAAATCCAAAAATAGATGTTGAATAGATTCGTCTTCATGTAGACACATTGGACACCTTGACGAGCCAAAGAATCCTTTTCTTTTGAGGTTTTCAGTAGTGAGGAATTTTACTTTTAATAGGGTCCAGCTGAAGATTTTAACTTTAGAGAGACTTTCTATTTTCCAAATGGATTTCCATGGTGCCCAACATTTTTCATTTTGTTGAGCTTGTAGAGCATTATATATGGACTTGAATGTATAGCTTCCTCCACTTGGGTCCCATATTATTGTATCTTCATCCTCCATGCTTGTTGGGGCTGATCCTTTGAGGTAATGCACTAGCATGTCCCATTGACTTTTTAAGTTTGGAGGGAGATTTGGTATATACCAATCTTGCCAAGTCTTGTTTTCCCAACGAGATATGGAGTGTAGGGTAGCTATCCCTTTGTCCTGCATCCAATATTTTATATCTTTATAGCCTCAAAGGTAATTTAAAGGTTCCTTCCCCATGATTCTATGTTCCCATACCTTGATATTTTTAACATTGCTTGGCAAAATCGAGGTGTATTTGCTGATAGTAGGAATCATTCTCTTAACAAGCTTCCAAACTTGCGTGCATGAACTTATTGGAACACTTTCAACTAGCAATTGTGTTCTTTGATGGTTCATATACTTCGAAGCCAAGGTTTGCTTGCACCAGATGTCCTTGCCAGTTATCATTCTCCAAATAAGTTTTCCTTGCCTACCATGTTCAGCGACATCATTCCCTAATTTTGAATTTTTCTTTCATTTTTTCAGTTTGTGTGCTCCACAACTCATCCTTAAGATTTCCTTTGGATATGGGTAGACCAAGATAGAAGAAATGGTTCCAATTTGCCTGAATAGGGATCTCAAGAATCTGAGATACTCTTTGCATGATGCGGGGTGTAGTGTTCCAGCCATATATTCTACACTTGCATTGTTTAAGAGGCCACTAGAGACCTCCATAAAGTTGTCAAGGATTTTTTTAAATATTTGGGCAATTATACATGAAGCACTGCCCAACAACAAAGTATCATCAGAAAACAAGGAATGGTTGATGCTTTTAACTCCATGAGAGATTCGCAAGCCGATTAAATTTCTCTCTCCTTCTCTTTTCCAAAGTTCTACTTAACGAATCATGCATTATTATATATATAAAAGGGGAAAGAGGTCATCCCTACCTCATCCCTCTGGAGCTTTGAAATAAATCACTAGGTCTTCCATTTATCATCGGTGCTATCCACGGGCCCATTATGCAAGCACTAATAACCTCGATGATTTCACTTCAGAAACTAAATTTCTTTAGAACAACCATGAGATAGGGGAGACTTACCCTGTCAAAGGCATTGGGCATATCTAATTTTATAATGATTCCTTTTTCTTTTCTTAGCATGCTTGAATGAAGAGCTTCATGGACCACCAAAACATTATCTATAATTTGTCTATTTGGTACAAAACCTCCTTGGTTTTCTGAGATAATCTCAGGGATATTTTTTTTTATTCGATTGGCTATTATCTTCGTTACTATTTTATAAGAAGAGTTGCACAAGGAAATTGGCCGAAATCTACTACAAGTGGATGGATTATCATCCTTTGTTATTAATGCCAGATAAGAGGATTTGGTCGAGCCTCCCATTTTTTTTAACACATTTCTTATCATTCTTGCTAAATCCTTTTTTATTATCTGCCAATGCTGCCTATAGAATTCTATTGTGAAGCCTTCCGGACCCGATGCCTTATCTGGATGAAGGCTCCAAACTGCTACCTCTATTTCTTCTTCTGAGATTTCTTGCATTATTTCTACATTTTGCACTTTGTTTATCTTGTTTCGGATATGTTGCAAAAAAAGGTCATAATCTGCTGCTCCTCCACAAAAATAGAGGAAACGGAGGTGGAGGGGAATAGGCGGGGTAAAGGAAAAAGGAGGAAGTGACCATTATGAGCTTTCTTTTGAGTAGAACCAAGTGGACCAAGATCATCTCTAACCTTAGAAAATCATCGTTATATAGCAGAGCTAACAAGCCCTCCCCATTTTCATGCATTATTTTGAGTCTTCATATGCGGAATTACAAAGTGAGACTCTGAATTTCCAGTCTCATGTCTTTAAAAGGTTCTCGAAATTAGTTAAAGGTCATGGAAATTACTCCCATATTCCCGAGAGTTCTCTCTGAAAACTACAATCTCATAGCTTTGAAAGCGCGTAGTCTAAGAAGGCGTAAATTTCGCCCTTTGAAAATATGTGGAAATTACTTGTCATCTAAGTCCACACTAGGTATATGTCTATGATTAGACACGTTAGAAAATGGCAGGAAAACTGGCCATCATTTTGCAATGCAATCTGAGGATACATCTGATTGAATGATGGTCTCAAATTAAGGAAATTTCCTAGAGAGGTGCATTTTCTTTATTAGAAATATTTTTATTGGTTTATTTAAATAAATCAGAGGAGTTAATATTAATAGAAGATGGGGCAATAAGTTAAGATGGGGTAATGCTTATGCTCAAAGTATTTACTGTGATTGTTATAGACATTTTTGGGCATTGCAACCCCAATCATAAATGTCCATAATCCAAGGGCTCCTAAGTCCCTAAAAGTGTTGCTTCACTCCCTAAAGGAACAAGGTCAGCTGATTACATCATCTCCCAGAAGTTCTCCACAGAAAACTGCTCAAAACTGCTCAGAACTGGACCATACAGAATGCCCAATGCAGAGGATGTGATGCATCTCACCTGCTCAATGTAAAAGGTGCGATGCATACTGGAAAGCCCTTTTGTAGGGTGCGATGGGCGAGAATGGACAAATGGCAGAAGCAGTTTGCGAGGTGAAAGATCTTGGAATCTTCCATAAACTTCTCCTCTGACACTTGCCTCTCTCATTTCGCCCAGGGATGAGTAAGAGATCATCAATCTCCAAGTGGAATCAAGAACTATCAGAGAGAGGACACTAATCAAAATCCCAGAAGCTGGACCTCACCCCCTACAATCATCTATATATGGATCCCTCATCACAGAGATCCAGAGGCTGGAATCTTGTATCTTGTAAAGAAGTGTTGTTGGTTTCTTGGTGTAACATCATAGTGTTGGGTGATCTAAGCTTTACATGAGGTGAAGAAGGGCTTTCATGCTGGAGAATGATGCTGGGTCAGAACATTTGGTTGTAATGCTCTTTGCTATTCTTGATATTAATAAAGTTATTCAAGTTGTCCTCCACATTCTTGTATGTTTGATTGTATATGCATTTGTGTGGTCAATACATATCTGGTCCTGTATTGTTTATGACTATAGATATCTGTTCTTCGATAGTATTATGCTGCTTTGATTCCACAGGTGCTCTTTGAAGCTGGGTAGAAGAAGAAGAAGCGGCGAAGTTCTATCAGAAGGGAGAGGAACCGAGCAAGGAACCAAGCGCAAGACTGAGGTTGGTGTCCTTTGTTCCCCTCTTATCTACTTCTCATAAAGGAAAGCGAAAGTAGTTTTAGTTTGTTTGTTTCTAAGATAGCTACCAGTCTTAGTGGGATTAGCAGCTCCGAGTGGACACTATTCCCGATAACAAAATGGCGACTCCACTAGGGAGCGAATAGATTGTTTTCTTGTCTATATTTGTTTGTTTTATAAACTTACAGATGGAGCCTGAAGTCAATTCAGCTAGCCTTCGAACTACATTTGCTATGCAAGTGCAAAGTATATCAATGTTGCTTCAGTCTATCTCCAGGTTTTGTTTATAAACTGAAAAATCGATTTGAAAACATTCTAATTGCCCTAGTGGTGGCTCTAATAACCTCATTAGATCAACCCCTGTAATTTATATTTACTGAACATCACTTGCTCGGCCTAAATCCATGAACTGAGCTGCAAACTGTGAGCAAAGACCAAGTAAAAGTCTCACATTGGTACCATCGCACCCTCTCTTCAAGGAAGTCTGTATGCATCGCACCTCCTATGTGCATTAGGTGGGATGCATACTGGATTCCCTGTGTAACAGGTGTGATGGTCAGAAAAGGTTAATTTTTCCTTTAGACTTTGGTTTTTCTTCACTCTCTTAAACTCTATTCAGGAGTTTTGTTGTATGTGATCAGTATACCACTGTGGAAACCCCCTTCTTTTCCATAATTCCGCCTCCATTGTGCAAAGAACTGTAAATGTTTTTATCTATTGTGCGCCATTTTCAGTTCTCTTTTACAAAGAAGTAGCGTAATCGAACTGTCGTTTCTTGATTTGGAAGTGTCGCAAATGTCGTTTTCAGTCATAGAAGAGAATCCTATTGTTCTGGATGGTCGGTTACACTGTTACTCTTGTATTTGATTTGAATTAGTAGTTTTTCAAGTGTCGAAAACAATTTTCAATTCGAAATCACAAAGTGTCGTCAATATCTTCCTTTTGTATTTTGAACAAAAATTGTTAGTACTATCACTTTGAAAAGATAATTCAGATTTGTACTTAGCATTCTTCTTGTCATTCACACATTAAGAAGGCTGAAAACAAATACATGCATGTGCATTTTCATATAGACTACTTGTTGATTTGATTTAGGACAGTGCATTTAGTGTGTGCTCTGTGCTCTATGTTGAAAGACCCTCAGTTCTCTTTCCTTAGTAGCTAGGTTTTCATTGCAAAAAGAATATTAAACGATTGTTTATCATCTTAGATTGCATTTTAGGAATTGTATATCTACATCACGTGGTGAACCTGAAAGGCAAATTTCTTAAGTAAGATCAACTGTAAAATAAATTTAATGAACATAAAAATGCTTTGGAACCTAATGCACAACATTTAGAAGTCTAGGCTAGAGACGTATTTTGACGTCGTAAAGCTTGGTAACTATCGCTTTCATTATTGGTTGGGTGATTCCTCCTCCTTGAGACGACAAGTGCCAGTACGGACTTGTGCTTCCACGTACCATCCAGTATATATTGGGAGACCACAATAGGCTATATCCTTTATCCTTAGGAAGCCGTGTCTGTCGCCCTATCGATCGCAATGCACTAAACACAACATTCGGGAAGATTGACTGTCGTACCATAAAAAGTTTTCTGCAGTTTTGCGATTAGTTTGGAAATCCCTCTGTCTAGACTTCCAGAGTAGTCCCTTTCGTTCCTTTTTAGACTCCTTAAAAGAAACGGTCCATTTGAGCACTTGTCACTTCAAGCTCATTAAAAATCGAAGGCGACTAGAGTCATCTTTTGTTTTTTCTCGACTCTTAAAAAGTGAAAAAACAAGTTGTGTCAAAGCGTCTAAAATTCATTTGATTCGGAATCATGTTCCCCCTTTTTATTTTGAGTTGGTCAAATAATCCGCAATCGTGGAAGAAAGTCAATCAAAACCCCGTCGTTCGCGAAGGCTTACAAGTCAACCGTCGTTGACTCCGGAAACTAAACTATTCTGGACAAAGCAAACTCATTTAACCGGATCAAAATCCCCTAGTTTGGTTGGAGCAAATACTACGACATCCTCGAAGACTCCGGTTACTCCAAACATTTCTGGTATCCCTGCCTCTACAGAAGAAATTCCGTAGCCACAAAAGGACATTGCAACTGATCCTAGTGTGACAGTAAACACTTCTATTCCTGAACCAGCTCCATCTACAACTGATTCGGAAGGTGTTATTCCCCAAACATTTGTCGCTGCGGAACCTATACCTTCCCTGGCACCGGAAATATTTTACGAACCTGACGGTCTACCTCTTCCACCTGGATTGATTGCCATAGAAGAGATTGTGGAGGATCCTCCATCTAACGCTCCATCACAATTTGGAGCTGGGATCACCCTATATCCTTCTTCATCAAAAGTTAGTCTCCCGCCATTGAAAGTTCCTGAAGAATCGCTAAGGAATCTTTTGGATATAATAAATATGTCTAAACAATCATCGACATTTAGGACCGTGTCATCCAACACAACAGCAGCAGAACTTCCTATTGCTACTCCAACAATGTTTGCCAGCGTACCATCTGTCCCAACTAGTTCTCAATCACTAGATGGAGCCCATCCAGGGGCTGTTTCGACATAGTTTGTACTGTTCCTGTTTGTTCGTCCGGAATAGTATCTGGAATCTCTTATGTTGAGTCTCAGCAAATTGATCCTTCGCTGTGTCAATTTGGGCAATCCGGTCCCCAAAGGCAAGTTATTCCTTTGAGCGTTGGATTACCGCCGTATGGAGGGCCGTATACCCTTTCATTGTCTTCTTCGGGAGAACAACCATGCGGGAGTTCACAAAAAAACTTAGGTTATGTTGGAATTACATCTAGCGGTTGGGTGCCAATCCTGCCTCAACAACCAAGAGTTGTATACTCAATGCAACAAAGTTTACCTATGTCAACTATCCCCACTACACCAACTATTGTGGCAGTGTCGCAAGTACAAGAATTGCTTGTTGTATGCCAACCTCAGGTTTCTCAGGTAGTAATGCAACAACCTCTTGTCCTTATGACACAACCACAATCACTGACTAGTGGAATGACCCAGGTTCAAACAGGGACCATTACCCCCCATCTTGGTCAAACAGTCAGTACTAGGCAACAACTCATGGCTTCACAACCATGGCTGGTGCAATACCAACAACCACACTTCCAACAGGCTTAACAAGGATCTAAACAACAAGTCTTTGCAAGTAATGGGCAGCCATACATTCAAAACGGTCAACATCACCCATATCATAGTGGTCATGCCTATCAACCTTACCAAAGTTACCAGCATCAAATGCATTATGCTGGTATGTAAAGACCAACTGCTCAGGCAATCCCATCTTATCTTGGGTATGCTTCGCCGAACCTGAATCAACAATTGCCTTTCGTGTTGACTTTAAAGTTACCAGATCTAAATCGACTAATGAATGATCCAATTGCTTACGCCCCTTGGTGGCCAGCGATTCCGCATAAACTTTTGTCGGACATTCCTAAATTTAATGGAAATCTGGGTGAAGACCCATCAAATCATGTGATGAATTTTCATCTGTGGTGTTCGTCCAACACTCTAAATGATGATTCGATCAGGCTTCGCCTTTTTCAGTGAAAGTTAACTGGTTCGGCAGCAAAATGGTATATCGAATTTCCAAGAGCTTCGTTTGATAACTTCAGTACCCTAGCCACGACTTTTTTTACCCATTTTCAGCTACCCATAAGGTATGAAACGAGAACAGAGCTTCTTACCAATTTCAAACAAACAATGGCCACTCACATTTCCGATCATATTCATGAGTGGCGACGTCGTCGTAGAATGGTAAAAACATATGTTCCTGATCAGTTGTTGGCTGAATGGTTTATTAAGTCATTGTTACCTTCTATTACGGAAGATGTGGCAAAGGGAGGAGTCGTCACTGAAGAGCAAGTTATTGCTCATGCACAATATCTAGACTTGATCCATACTCAGTCTGGTATGCTCAACGATAAAAACCCTGATGCTCCTAGACCAGAATTTTCCGTTCCTCCCCCTCCTAAACCAAACAAAGACTCTCATGCCGGCGATGGCGTGATAGGTATGACTAGCATGAAAATCATAAAGGCTACATCAAAGAAAGCCCATACGGTTTCTAGACAAAATGCAAATGACAAACTTCTCACCTCGGAGGTTAATGTCGTGTCGACTAACAAAGGCAAAGAACTGAAGAAACCAGGAGGCAAGAAGAAAAAGAAAGGGAAAAAGAAGAAACAAGAGGATTCATCTCCTAAAAAATCTTCTGCAAACCCTTCTGGGCAAAGGAAACCTCCTTCAGGGTGTCAGATATGCAATGAGGATCATCGAACAAGAGATTGTCTATATAAAGCTGAGCTTAGAAAATTCTTCAAGAGTTCAAAAACCTCAGCGGTATTGACTGATCCGTTTCCAAACTTGGGAACCAATCTGGTTGCTAGTAACAATGCTTCCCCATCCCGAGTGCTTATGTTGCCCATTTCAAAACAACAAAATGATGCTTTGATATCGACAAGGAATAAAGATTACGGAAATCCACAGCTGTCGAACAACAAGGCTACAGATCAACCTAGTAGTTCGACAACAACTTCGACCGAAGTTGTGCCACCCATCATTCCTGAGCTAATGATAAAGCCGCCAAAGGGAGTAGTACAGAAATCAACATTTAATCCTTGTGCCAAAGTAGCACAACATTATAATATAATGGAGGATCTGGCCTAATCACCATCCGCTATGTCGACACTTGAGGTACTGCAAAATTTCCCTTCCCAAAAGCAGGCTTCATTATCAGCGATAGGTTGGATTGACCCAATGGATTCCAATCTTGTATCTTTTAATCATAAAATATACGACCCTCAGCTGCCATCTCAACTAGCTTTCCTCATTCAAGTGAAAGCCCTCAACAAAACTGTTCATAGAACGATTATTGATGAGGGGGCATCCACATGTATCATGTCGATGAGTTTCTGGAAAACTCTAGGGTCTCCACCCTTGTTGCGATCGTCAATGAGGTTAAAAGCATTTGATGGGCGAACATACACTCCATATGGGATTTTAAGTAACTTGCAAGTCGAACTCGGGGGCAAAATAGTAGAAATTGATGTTGAAGTTATCGACGGAAACCTCGATTACAACATCCTACTGGGAAGGCCCTAGATATATGCTATGGCTACCGTTGTGTTAACATACTTTGGAAAGATTGCATTTCCCTTCCAAGGAGGAATCACAATCATCGACCAACAAACATTTCTTCCCAACAGTTCACAAGTTACGAGAAGCATTCCAATGATCCACGGAAGCTCTCAGTCACTTCAAAATATTGGAGTAGGTCTCCTAAAATACCTTTCCTTAATGGGGACTTTTTCCCTTCCACCTCCGAGTAAGCTGGCAGAAGTGGCCACAGTGGAGACTTGTCCCATGAGATCTTCTACATCAACAAAAATGAAGAAGAACTTAGAACATTTTGATAATATGGATCATCACGAGGCATTGCCTCCAAGCCCTACCATAGCTACATCATCTGATGATCAATTAAGTGATGTTGTACATTATGTATTGGGGGCATTGGAACCAGATCTTTCCTTCATAACCCCTTATGAGTTGTGATCAAAGGCCACCATGAGGATAGTTCTTTCACTGTGTCAACCTCATTAAAAAATGAAACAAACCCCCTTTCCAAATCGAGTATTTCAAAGATCTCGAAGGTAAACCTTCATTCCAACCACCGCATTGAATGCAATGAAGCTTGGGGGGCATGCACCTCGATTTGCATTATTATGCTGGGGGCATGCAAACTTATCACGAGCAATGTTGTCGCAGAGTTCAAGCTTGTTAAAAAATAAACTCTCCACGAGTAGTTTTAGCGCATAGTTCAATCTCGTTAAAAAATAAACATAAGTCATGAGCAAGTGTTTCTCCCCGCGTTTAAGCTCATTAAAAAATGAACGGGTAAATAACCATTGTGAATGCCTTATCGCCAGCTTTTGAGCCTTGGTCGTGTTCTCGCCATCACTTCCACTCTATTTTTTAGCCGATCATTCACCCCCATATGATTGTTTACCCTTTCGAGGAACATTTGCGAAGAGTGATTCTGCTAGCCATCCTTGTAACACTGTCGTGATATTCCTTGAAAACGAGTCTTCTTTAAGCTCTTTTTACCTGACTCGTAAAATATGAAAAGATTGCTGAACGATTGGCCTCTCCGGCTTGTTAAAAGGAATCGGAAGTGCTATCCCTCCTCTAGATTTTAATCTCTTTGGACCTGAGGGATTATTACACAAAAAGATCGAGCGCTTGTCTTGTTCGGCTCGTTAAAACTATCGAAAATTCATCCCTTTTGTATTATTTTACGCTTTTTCAAACTTAAGGGATTATACAACGAAAAATAATCTTTGGAGTCTTCTTTCCATTTCTTTTAGGCTCTCTAAAAATGAAAGAGACCAAGTTATCTTTGTCGTTAAACTCGTTAAAACTAAATAGCGACAAACTCATCCAACATGACGAGAACGAGTTTCATTGTCACTAGGCTCGCTAAAATATAGCGATGGGTTCGCCCGAAGGGTGGATTATAGAATAAGCATATGTTATCCTCCTCAAGCTTGACAAAAATAAAGAGGTACTGGTCAGTAATTACTAGGGAAAATTGGGAAGAAAACAAGAAGAACTTTATTGGTAGCAAGTCGCTCTTGAACATGACACTATCCTTCCGCATCCATGCTGGGATGGGTTGTTCCATTCACTAGTCTTCACCATTGGTCCATCACACCATCCATCTCTGGGGTTAACGCTACCAATCCATCGTCAGTGTCAACGATATGTTCAAGAGAAGTCATTCAGACAATTCACCTGAGTCTCACCCACTGCAATACATTCATGCTTCATTCCTTCATGACCGCCACCCTGAACCCCATATCGTCAATTTGTTTTCACCTCCAAAATCATTTGCTTCATTCCATGTCGTTAATGTGGGATTCATTAAGGCCCTCCTATGGCGGGTCGCTTCTTGTCGACATCAGCTCATTATCCAAGAAGTTGACTTAGGAACAACCCTTTCAGTACTTTGAAGCTTGCATGCGTTAATGGCAAGATTCTCACTTTCGGCGACAGGTTTACATCAATGGCCTTCGACGAAGAGATTTTGCGTGGTGTTCAATGCCAAGTCCTTTTTTACATCACGTAAATTGTGCTGTAGTACCTTGAGGCTCATTGTCATTATTGGTGATTCCTCTCACGCCTGTTAACAACTTACATCATTGGCTGGTAATCAGGCGATGTCTTTCCATGTTCGACTCCAAAACATTTTTCACATGGATCGACTTGTACTCCGAGTGAAGATTAGTTGAGTTTGAAGACCCCAGATCTAGTTTCATCCATCCGAGCAGTGATATATTCAGGGATATAAAAACATCCAGTGTACATCATTGCCAATCAGATGATCATCCAAATCAAAGGATGATGTGTCCATATCATCAGTCTGTCACACAGACGATCGTCTGTCCTATGTACATGAAAATGAGTTTATAAAGCTGAGCATGGGAATGCCCGCCTCAGCCAGATCATGAAAAAATGTTGTCAAATAATGTATTGTATTGTATCTTATTACAGGTCGCCTCCCAGCTCAGAAAAACTTCAGATCCTCATAGTAAAGCATTTCACCCGACATCAAAAATGATTAATGGCCTCATGCTTTAGGGGGCAACTGTTATAGACATTTTTGGGCACTTCAACCCCAATCACAAATGTCCATAAACTGAGGGCTCTTAAGTCCCTAAAAGGGTTGCTTTACTACCTAAAGGAACAAGGTCAACTGATTACATCATCTCTCAAAAGTTCTCCACTGAAAACTGCTCATAAATGGTCAAAAATGGACCATACTGAAAGCTCCATGCAGAGGGTGCAATGCATATCACCTTCCCAATGTACAGGGTGCGATGCATACTGTTTTTCTCCTCTGTAGGGTGTGATGGTAGGGAATGGATGAATGGCAGGGACAAAAATGCAAGGTGGAAGATCATGGAATCTTCCAGAAGCTTCCCCTCTGACACTTGCCACTCCATTTTCGACCAGGGATGAGTAAGAGATCTTCATTCTCCAAGTGGAAGTAGGGACTATCAGAGAGATGACACTAATCAAGATCCCAAAAGATGACTCACCTCTCTGTAATCATCTATATATGGATCCCTCATCACAGAGATCTGGAGGCTGGAATTTTGTAACTTATAGAGAAGTGTTGTTGGTATCCCGGTGTACATTCACAGTGTTGGGTGATTTTTCTTTGCTTGAGGTGAAGAAGGGCTTCTTAGCTAGAGGATGATGCTGGGTCAGAGCTGCTCATGGTTGTAATCCTCTTGCTACTTTTTATTTGAATAAAGATATTCTTGTTTCCTTCCATATTCTTGTGTACTTGTTTATATATGTTTGTATATGGTTAATGCACATCTGATCCTGCATTATTTATGAACTTAGATCCTAGTTTCTTGCATAGTAGTATGTTGCTGTGATTCTACAAGTCCTTTTGAAGCTGAGCAGACAAAGAGTGAGCGGCAAAACTCTATAAAGAAGGAGAGGGAATCGAGCGCAAGACTCAGGTTGGCCCTCTTGGTTCTCCTCTCATCTATTTTCATAAAAGGAATCAATAGTAGACTTTGATTGTTTGTTTCTAAGATAGCCACCCATTTTAGTGGGAATAGAAGCATCTGTGTGGACACTATTCCCGTGTAACACAGAGCACCCCATTTATTTTGAAGAAAAGTTGTAAGGTGCAGCAAGAAGGCATAAGGAAAATGTAGAAATCAGGTAAGTCACAAGCTAATAACATGGTCTTAACAAAAGGTGATCTCAATGAGATTGGGGATAAAATCAGGAATACCACAACCAAGGTGTTGTAGCAGTTCAAGAAGCAATATATGTAGATGTTAGGGAGCATCCCAAAAGATCTACATAAGTTGCAGATCCAAGCAAGCAGAATATTGATGGGATAGCCGAGCATGGAGCAAGCAAGCCTAGCAACAGGGACAAGCCAAGTAGAAAAGTTAGTCTTGAACCCTGACCTCAGAACCATAGCATTGCCAGATGGGTCCCTTCATTCAATGTCAGCTGATGATCGCATTATCCTAAGTACTATCAAAAACTTCAGACTAAATGTAGTAGTGCTCTCCAATGAGACCCTCCACATGCTTCATGCAAGGGTGGCAAATGAATTGAGATCTTGGGAGCAGCGCACCCTCAACCTCATCATCAAACATAGACTGAACAATGAGTAGATTTTCACTGAAAAGACAGAGGCTCTAAAGGTAAAGGAGATGCTACAGGTGCAGATTTCATGAATGGAGTCAGCAGTTGTGGAGGCATGTAGGATAGTGCCTGAGCTTCACATCCTTGAGGATGCACAAGCAAAAGGAAAGATCTGAAAATTATCCACTGGTGTGCGCAAAGCTAAATCATAGGTTGGTTGAGTTTAGTTTGAGCTTAACATGAAGAGCATAGAGCTGCAGTAAATGTTGCATCCCATGACTCCACTTGAGGTTCGAGAGTGGCGTGGAGCTGTGATAAAGGAAGGAATGGCCACCTTGGATGCCACAGTCACTAACTGCACGTAATTGTTTGAGAAAGAAATGGAGTTACTAACAAATTTTTAGGAGGATGAAAAACTGCAGACGTTGAATATAGAAGTAAGGGAGTTGCAACGGAAATACGATGAAGTCAGGGCCACTGCGTACTCCATTGCACTAGCGTAAAACCTTACTAAACTGCATGAAGGAAAGCAACTCCTTGCATAGGTGGAGGAAGTAAAGAAAAATGAGGCCTTGCTAAAGGCGAGGCTACAACCATGGTTGAAATAAGCTTATCAAGTCATGACCACTATCCAAGACAAGCTAAAAGGGTTGCAACATACATAGTAGATGATGAGGCTGGTAGGCAAAGGACTAGCCACAGAAAAGATTGTTGAGGAAGTCAAGTAGGAAGCAACTTAGAGCATCGCTGAAGTCGCAGTAATCCAAGTGGAGTTGGGGCAGCTTTGCAATAAGATCATAATGCTAGTTGGGTGACTCGAGGGTGAGTCACGATCTTTGTCTTGGGGGCCTATTGGGATGGGGTCCCGTGGGTCAGTTTTGGGGTTAAGATAACCCAAGTTTTAATATAATTCTTGTAACTAATGTAAATTCTCCATGATTTGTGGATGCAAAGCACGCAGATTATTAGGAGTCAAAGGGGTTTTAGCCCCTTGTTTATGTAAAGTTTGAGTTGGTTTTGAGATCTACTCATGGTCCATGGACCATGGGATTGTATGAAAAAGGATATAAATAGGTGTGTCTTAGAGAGTCTAAGGCATGTTTTTGATATATTCGATGTAATGGGTAGATAGAGGGGAAGTGATAATGGAGAGAAGTGGGTTAGAAGGAGAAGAAAGGATCTACAGCTGAGTGCGTAGAGGCCTAGGTAGAGTCTACAGCTAAGTGTATAGACCCCTACAACTAAGTGCACGGAGGCCTAGATAGAGTCTACAACTGAGTGCGCAGACCCCTGTCGCTGAGTGCGCAAGGTAGTTTTCAGTTTGTAATCCTAAATTGAAGATCAATAAAGACAGTTTCCAAAGAATTATTTTGTATTTCTATTTATTGTTGTTAATATAATATGATGTTGATGAATGATGTGTTTTATGAAATATTGGTTGAATGTTGCACGATTCTACTGAATAAGTGTCAATAGTGTATGCAATGCATGTTTATGCGTTTTCACGAAGACTTTGATGCATTCTCTAATGTTTACGAATAACTTAAGTATATCTGCATGAACCTTAATTTAGGACTGCTTCATGATGTGCATAAGTAGATAGATAGACTGCTAAAGGTCCGCAAAGACTAATCGTAGACCTTCGCAAAGGTCTAAAGGCCATTTTGATAGAGTTTAAGCAGAGTTCCCTAGGAGTATATTGATCTACGCGAAGGTAGATATGAGGCACTAAAAGACATCACATTAGTCTCTAGATGCAGAAACTCAGTTCTAGCACCCCCCCCCTACTGCTTCGGGTGAGAGTGCACCCTACGCTACGTGAGTTGTTTTCGAAAGGGGTAGTAGTGTAGGGATTTGTTGGTTGGTGCAACTAAATCTGAACCTAGGTCAGGACCCCCTAAGACAACAATGGGACTAGATAAAATTAAACTTTAAAAAAAGTGTTAAGCAAGACCTAAAAGACGGTCCAACTAATATATATATATGGGAAGCAAGAGTTGAAATTGCCTGATGGGTCCACCGACACCAATAAACAATTAAACACACGCAAAAAAATGTTATAAGAATGCTCAAAGTGCGAGTTGACCCCCGATCTTGTGAGGCCTAATCTGAGTAGCCACCACTATTTCAATTGATGAGTTGTGGTTGGTCCACCCAACGAACATCATTTAAACTCATTCAAATCAAGTGGCGGGCAGAGGAGGATGTGTGGAGCAACATGAAAGCCCAACACAACAATGTGCGGGAACCTCGAGTTGGATATATGTCCCACTTGGGCCTAGTTTTCAAGACATATTCATAGGAATCGTGGGGGAATATTCATGTAGGGAATCTTACAAGGAATCTAAAAGATTCCCTAGAGCTCCAAAGGTCACCAACATAGAACAAGGTCGACTTTATAGTAATGTTTCATGATTTTTTTCCAAGAATTCAACAATGCAATTTGTTTCTTCAACAAAGGTCTACATTTTCAGGCCATCCCTGGAAGTGGACGTATAAGGTGTCGTTTTAAAATATCATGTAATTTTATTTCACTTCCAATTAATGAAAGAGGCATCGCCAAATTGAGCAAGGCCCGGAGACGTAGCCCACACTGGGTGAACTCTATTATCAACTTGTTTGTGTACCTTTGTTCTCATGGTTTCTTTTGATTTATGCTTATTTTATGTGTATGCTTTACTTGGTTACATTCTCTTTTAAATGTAATTCTATATATTTCATTCTTTTAAGTAAAATATCTGGATCAAAAGGGAAGAAGAAGGGGAAATGGGGAAAAGAAAAAAATGCAATAGCCACAACACACCAACACAAGATTCTATCAACCACTACAACCACAATAACCTTGATGATGATATAGAGGATAAGTGCTAAAAGTTTCATCCCAATCCATATTTATGTAGAAAAATAATGAAATACAAAATTAAATAGAAATTGAAAGCTCTAATGAAAACTAAATTTCAATTTATTAATAACAAATACTTAAAATTATTTACATGCATAATGGAAACAAATTAGTTTGGGCGATGGTAGTTGATCTCTGAGAAGAAATGTGATAGCTACATGCTTTCTAAATTTTGTTACAATGAGGCTCAAAGGCCTCTATATTATTGAGAAACAATAGAAAACCATAAAAGTCCAAAAATCTTACCGAAGGAGATGAAGCACCAAAAGTATGTTGGCCCCATTGGTGTTAATTAGTACATCAAATTCCTGGGGTGGTAACTTTGTAATGTGATCTTCGTTTGATGCGTATGATACCTAGTTAGAAATATTTATCTAAGGAACAATTTTTCTTACTGAAATCCCCTATTGCATAGATTAGGTTTGCTTGTTTTCCAAAAAAACGTCATTTAGGGCCTCAAATTATCTCTGTAAGTTTAGGACCTGAAATACTACCAAAAATAGTAAATTGTGCTACAATTAAGTAAACTAAAAGAAATAGTGGTGGGGTGCTATAAGGATTAATGCAAGGGTGTTTGCTGATGTATAAACCTTTAAGGATCTTCCCGGGATCCTTGGTAGACTGTTAGATTAGTTGCAACTACCACAAAAATGCATGCATATCTATGTTAAAAAAATGAGAATCAAAGTAGGAAGGACTTATTACCTCAATTCTCTATGTGGTGTTGCTGGAGAGTGAAAAGTAGCAAGGTGGAAGACCCATTAACTAGATCCAGATCAAAAGTTGCACATAGATAAGACAAGCATAATATCACAACATATAACTTTGACAAACAATGCATTAACATATAAAGATATCTAATCACATGTATCTAAGCCACTCATAATAACGACATTGCATAAATATGTAAGCAAATTACGCTACAAACATCACGGAATGGAAAACACAATTGCAGTTCTGTATTGATGTGAAAAGAGTGATTACAACCATCGGTTGTATCACCCTTCCCTTACTCCTCCAACTCCTCTCTCTCTCTCTCCCTTCTTAACCTCTTGCTATGCCTTAGTCAGAGACTAGTCTCAATAGTCAAATAGGTAATCCTTTCAAATGTTTTGACCTCTTCCACAATGGCCCTAGCCTCACATATATAGCATGAGATGATATGCCTTGACAAATCCTTCATGAGTTCCATTAGGCAAAAGAAGTGATGTTTCCACGCTTTTGTGCTCTTTCCCATTTGTACACTCCATTAGAAATTAGTAATTCCTCAAAATAGGGCGCGTTTTGATGTTTCCCTGCTTTTGTGAGCTAACGTAGGAGAGAATATCGAGATATTTCTTGGTCAACTTGTTCCTTTGACCCATAGAAGCTCATTTAGGCTGAATAACTCCCTTCTCGAGGTAACAAACAGAGTTACCCTAGGCACTAATGCACCCTTTGCCTTACTAGGAAGCTTTATAAAGGAGGTTGCTAGTTCCTAGATAGTGTTAGCTTGACAAATGGGCCTGTGAACTTGGTCAATCCTTCAGTCATTCTTCTCTTCTCCTTTGTGCTGATGAGGAGGTCATTTTTCTGTGTAATAGATACCCCCTAAAGTGTGAGATCAAAGGCAGAGACAATGGCTGAAATACTTTATATATAACTGTCATTTTCTTTTGGAAAAAAGAGAGAGGTTTAGAGCTTCGGGAATATGAGAAACCTGATACAAGACATATATAAAAAAAATTAAAATCATTTCCTGAGTCGGGCATTCCCATGCTTAGTAGCTAGGTCATAGTGATTTATCAAGAAAGAGATATGACGATCGTGGTTGTCGATAAGAAAAATGCTGAACTTGTGTCATAATAAGATCATTCTAATGAGCTGCCTCCAAAAAATAATAAACCCAACTTGGGAGAGGAAACAAAGTTTATTGATGTAAGCCTCTACCCAAGATCTTGATTTCTATTTCATCGTAACATCATAGTTCAATACATGTGAATAAAGGCGTTGAGGTAGAACATGTAAGAAATGATCTGATTATACCAATCAATAATGGACATTGTTAACAGATGCAAGGATGGCCACCAATAATGGTGATGGTCTCCAATATGGACAGTACAATCTAGCGAGTATGAATACTATTTTTGTTGTCGAACACTGGTAGAATCATTTAACCAGGAGCCAATAATGAAAACCCCTGACCAAACACAAGGTAACCTGCCACTAATGTCTGCGAGTTCCAAGGCACTTAAGTGTTTCTAGGTCTGCTTCCTAGATAGACTTTTGAAGTTGTTAAAAGAGACCTATTGAAAGGTAGGCAATAATGTGTCCTACATCAGTCAACATGAAACGAGACAAGAATGATTGTTTTTTGAAGAACCTTTTGAGAATTGGGTCAAAATGACGGAGGGCATGACAGAAGAATATGCTTGATGGCTTGATGGAGGACAGAGAAGATAAAGGTTTTCCCTTGAATAATAGAAGGGACGACACAAAGGTTTTAACCATGAAACACTGGACTCATGAACACCAAAGAGTGTTAGGATAGAGAGATGCAAGAACATCGAGGTATATAGGATAAACTCATAGGATAGTAAGGTTAATATTGAGAGGCCGTCACAAGGAAGGTTTTGCTGAGGGAGTTCATGTTCAAGGGAGCAATTGCTGCCAAAAAACTCTTTCCAAAATACTGACACAAAGCAATTTCATTGTCCACTTTCCCCATCTGATTAATTTAGTGAGCCTAGATGGGTAAACTCGTTGGTCTTTTCATATTTTAAGACTCTAAAAAGATCATAAAGAGCGACTCTATTCCCTATCTGATTAGTTTAATGAGTCCAGATAGGTAAACTCATTGGTATTTTCATGTTTCAAGAGTCTGAAAATATCATAAAGAGAGACTCCATTCCACATCTATTTAATTTAATGAGTCCAAACGGGACAACTTGGTGGTCTTTTCATATTTTGAGAGTCTGAAAAAGATCATAAAGAATGACTCCATGGTGGTCCCTTTGTAATAGTTTTTAACCGGGTGCGACAAAGGTTTAATAGTATACTCAAAGATGTTCCTTTTCCATAAGTTAATCTACTAATTCTAGATAAAGAGATAAATTTATGCTGAATAGATGTTTCCCTCATTTTGTTACGAGTACGAGGAGACAGACTAAACTCGATATTCGTCATGAATTTTTAATGAGTCACGTGACGACAAACTCAATAGATCTTCATCAAATTTTAACGAGTCAAATGAAGAAAACTCGAGGTATCTTTTTCTGTTTAATGAGTGAGGAAAATGAGGTAAAATAACTTCTCATGCCTTCTTCATAGATTTAACGAGCCTAAAGAAGGGAAAAAATCGTGGATTGTTCGATTTAAGAGCAAGAAAGAGTTCCAAAAAAGACAGTGCTCATACCATCATTGTAGGAGTTTAACAAGACCGATGAAAAAACTTGGGGATTTTTTAGTTTAAGAGCAAGAAAAGATCCCATAAAAGAAAGCACTCATTAAGAATTAAACACGGTCATTTCTGCAATTCAGCCCTGAAGATCTTTTCATCAAAACATGAGTAAGTTTTTACAATATGGGGACATGGCTCCTGATAAATATCATAAGAAATGAACTACTTCTACTTTAATTAATTCAATTAAGATAAATCATGACTCAAAAGTGACTTTAAGGGAGTTTTTGAGCTTCCATTTTCACCATTTGCATCATTTTAGTGCTCTGAGAGTGTTTTGGAGCTAAAGAGGAGTAGATCTTCCATGGATGATTGTGGGTGATCTGGGCGACCATTCGACTTGCCTTCTGTCTTGGGTAGATGCCCAAACCTTTATCATGCATTATTTAAACTTTTTTAGCTACATTGTGGATAGATTTTTAGATATTTTAGAAGCTCTAGATCATAAACTATGACTAACACCCCCTTCTAGGCTTGTAGGGAGCATTAAACGCCATTTATGACCTAGAGGAGGGTGTTAGTCCTCCCCGTTTTCCACAAAAGGGGGTGTTAGTGCATGAGGGCACACTCTAAAACCCCAAAAAGTGTTTTCTTGAGCATGTTTGCCCCATTTACACTAATTTTTGGTTGATTTGTGCATGTTTTGATCAATCATGACTAGTTTATGGAGAGAATGGGCCCAAGATCAATAGGAATTACTAATGCGAAATGATCCATCTTGTATACTTTCATTGTGACGATGTGCTTTGATGAAATATGCATAATTGGACCTGATGAAAGGTCAGGAGGAACTTTTGAGCTGGATCATTCAATGTTAGTATGAACATTAAGGGGTGTTCAGGATTGGGGACCATGAGCTTGCCATTGACTGGGATGACATTTATTTTCTAACAGGTTTGTCATGTAGAGGAGCACAGGCAAAATTGACCGATGGTACACCCAATACCCGATCCACTTTAGAGCTGGTATGAGCTTATTGTAATCCTGAGAGCAGACTTGTGGGAAACAGGGTCCCTATAGAGTGGATCAGATCCAGGTCTGTGAGGGTTATATTAAGGATGATTGTGCATTTGGCGGGGTCTAAAAGTCCCCATGTCACAACAAAGGCCCAACTATTGCTTGCCATTTATTGTGTTCAGCCACAGATCTTCAATTATTGTGAGGCGGTGCTTTATCAGTTGAAGGCAAAGTTGACTGCGTGTAAGACCCAAACCTAATAGATTTTTGGGTACCGTACTTTCATTGTATCCTTTATACTTGATAGGGTACTAGATATGCAACCATAGATGAGTTTAGGTCCACTTGATCTGAGAGAGCCTAGGCAGAGGTGATGGGCATCTCTAGACCCTCGCACTGGAAGAGGGCTCATTTGACATTTTTTCGAAGATGATTTCTTTGAATGGATTAGTGGTCAGATTGTGATGATAGATGATTATGCCTACAAGGGCATGGACTTCACAAGTGATCCTGACTTGATCTTGCCACCTAATGCAAACTAGGGGCCTCAAGGTAAGTGGTGGGCTCCAGTAGTGTAGCAAAGATGTTGCAACTCTTGGGACTGCCTTCTTTACTTTTATCAACCCGGTAGTTCGTAACAAACTTGGAAGTGATGGTGTTGTATGCACAAGTACTAGCTCTTGCCGTAGGTTGTCACTTGACTAGCTGGCACAAGTTTTCTAGGAGCTTAAGCCAACTTCTATGAGTTATTAGAAGAAGCTTTTAACTGTGATGGATGAAAGATAACTAAAAAGAGGCTATTCTACGCGCGAAAAGCAGTTGAAAGCTTAAATAAAATGCAAACCCTAGCAAACCTTAGTTTTACTGACTAACCCTACTGGTGCAAAAAAAGAGATGAAAGTTACTAAAATGGATGCCATTGAGTCTTGGAAATGTGAAATGCATGTGACTAAACTACTTCTGAAGGAAAATCTAGAAAAAAACATCTTTTTGTATTTTTGAGTAATTTTGCAAAATTATTATGCATGTGCTTTAACTGTTTTTGACTGTGCAGAGGTTGATTGGCGAAAGAAAATGGAGTGGACTCTTGCAGGAGGTTGGGAAGGTGAGAAGAGGGCCTAAGGAGTACCTAGCACCTTTCTAGAGAATTTCATAGTGACCAAATCTCAAAAAACTGCTCATGTGAACTTCTAAAGGAAGTCTGCAGGGGTTCTACAGGAAGTTCTACAAGAACAGCCAGAAGGAGGATTTTAGATGGTTGATGGTGGAAAAACGGTGGGAAAGTGGAAATGAAGGATGGATAAGGATGTTAAGGGGTCTAGGACGTGGTAAATAAAGCTAAGGAGTGATGAAGTTGGTTGGATTTGTTCAAGGATGGAGGTAGTAATGTTGCACAAAAATGTAGAAATTGGGGCAAATGGGGAAAGTATGGAAAATGAAGGGAAGGAATCTTGGATTAGGGGCTGGAATAGGTTGTATGATGGAGGAAGGGTAAGTAGGGATTTATTACAGGTGCTCTACACACTATTTTCCAAAACTAATCGAATAAAGACTGAAAAACCAGAGATCTATCTATTTTGACCTAATCTGACCTAAAAACCAGAAACATAATGAACCGAAGTTTATAGACAGGAAATAATGCAAGGTAGCTATGGAAACTAAGCAAGAACAGATCTAAAAATGCAAGTACAAATGGTATCAACTTTTCCACCTTAAAACCTAACACTTGAAATTACATAGGAAGGCAAAAACAGTGTTTTTGTGGCAGCAAGTATGCCTTGGTCTCAACTCATGGTCCCAAGGAGGGAGAGATGATATCAAGGATTACTTGATGGAATTTTTGCAGATATTTTCTATTACCAAACTGTCAAATCAACCTGAAGCATGAAAAGCTATCTTAATCATCAAAAACAACCTAAGTAACAAAGCAAGATCTTAACCTAAATAATAGAAATTATTCTATGAATGTAAGGAAAACACATAAAAGTACACAAAGGAGGTATTGGCACTTGGGTTTGGACCAACCCCAAGAGCTGAAACCTCCTAAGAAAGCTTAGAGCTGGTGTAAAGCGAAATTCATCTCCATTACTCAAAAAATAATCATGTCACAAAACTGTTTACAGGAAGAGCTCGAAAATGAGTTGAAATGTATAGCTACACTAAAGTGCGAAAAAAAATTGATCAATAGCTAAAATACCAAGGCTTGAAGCCTTCCTACTTAAGCAACACGAGGACTCCCAACAATCCTCCTTAACTTTAGGAGCTTGGCTGCCAAAACTGCAGCTAATCAGCCACTTCACAAAACCTGTTCGGCTGCCCCTTGAAATCATATTTGGTGGGTTGTTGAACTCCGAGATAATGGTGGAGAACTCAGGGAAGGGGTAATTAAGTGCAGGAGACACCCTTCCTACAAATCTTCAGCCTTGTTCCTTCATTTTTGGCTGTCAACTTGCTCATAAATGCTTGACCTTGGTCCAAAAGATGTCCAAAAATCTACAATAAGAACGTATTAGACTTTGTGGTCAAGTGATTATTCTCATTCATTCAATTAACATAAATATGTTCAAAAGCATGCATAAAACTACGAATAATGGTGGATTAATCGAGAATAATAGGAAAAATGAGCCCATAAAGTTACCCATTTTTGGGGCTCATCATCACCCCCAGCTGAATGTGTTTCTTATCCTCTGAGCAACTAATCCAACTCACCATCTTTGATTGCTTTGACTACCTATCTGACATCCTAGGCTTCTGAGGTGATGTCCTCTTCTCGGTCATGAAACCCTGCCTTTATCTCTACTTCCTCCCATTGCCTGTGTTCTTCTTCTTCTTTGACCCCTTCCAATAGTCCCAAAAGCAATGGAGGACTTAACTTTAGGCCAATCCAGTTGGCCTTTAGATTTTACATTGACTGTTTATAAAGTCGTACTCTTGCCAAAGCCTCCCTCATCCTTGTTGGGGAGTGGTACTCTCTTATTTCAGACTGTGGGACAATGTGTTCCATCTCCTTGTGCAAGCATGAATGCAGTTATCACCAAATAGTATTTCCATGTGTTCAAAGTGACCAATGGCCTGAGCTTGCCTCTCAACATAGTCTGGGAGAATCTGAGGGTTGTTGGCAAGGTGTTGATGGGCATATACAAAAGCTGAGGGATCTTCTGGTTATACTCTGATCATGAGTGGCTCAATTCGCTCCCTGTCCATAAATTTCTGAATCTTTGCTGCCCTCTTTTCCTCATGGTTTAACCAAGAAGCCATGGCCATGAGTTTCACATCTCCCAATGCAACATTGGGGTCCCATAGATTCATGTTTGGAAGTGCCAAGTTGTATAAATACAATTCTGCTAACTTGGCCTTATCTTCAGCTGAGCTACTGTCACACAAATACCTGAACTGATTGTAATTATGGAATGGAATGGTGCCCATTTGGGCCAATGTGTTAATTTAAAATTGCAACCATTGATCTTTAAGATATAATGCATATGACTTAGCAGGTTGCGTACATTGTAAGGCTTCTACTGCCCAGCTAGCCATGTAGGCCATTTGGGCTTCTTTTTCTTGCACTTTTTGTTTTAAAACCTATATTTCTTCTGCTACCTATGACTCCTTTTCCTGCAGCAGTTTTGTTAGCATCTCAACATCAGCTTGCATCTTTTCCTCTCTCTGCTTTTTTTAGTCATTTCCTTGTCTACTGGAGGTCCTTCTTACTGCTGCTGCCCTACCAAAATGGATGGCCTATCTTCCTTATGACCTTCCTGTAGCTACAACTGCTTTTTAGCAACTCATTCTCCTCCTATAATTCGGCTCTTTTACTGCTTTCTATGTGCCTCACCATGGCTAACTCTTTTCTTGATTATTTTAGCTATTCTTCCAGGTGGCCTATGTTTGTAACACCCTTGGATTCAGAAATCCTCATCTAAGTGTGAGTCCTAACCCATTCTTGTTCCTATGCAAAGAAAAGTGGTATAGCAAACTTCTGTGGGATGATCTTCCCACCTTCTAACAAGTTGTAATATGAGCCCAAGCTAGGTTGAGGGCTTGGTTCTAGTATCTCCTCAGTTTTTTCTTCTCCCTGTGATTGTTTGGCTGCCTTGTCCTCCAATTTCTCAGTCTCTTTTAACTTAGCTAGAGTTTCATGTAGAGATGTTTCAGCTTCCTATAGAGCTGCCTTTGAGTCCATCATCCTAATTCTCTTTCTCTAGGTGGAGGTTTTTGGGCTTCCTCTTTCATAGGTGATAGATATCTTGGAAGGAGACTCTTCCTTCTATTTAGGGGTACTGTCCTCAATGACAATTGGTTCCTTTGATTGTGGCTGGGGTTTGCCCACTTTGATCCTTATGCTTCTCTTGGCTTTAAAGTAGATGGAGGTTTTCCTCTTTATCTTTCCTTTTGTTTTGTAGGTGTGCTTAATGCAACAGGCACAGTTGTTGCCTCCCTTGCCAGCGTCTCAAGGAATTTCTCTTCCTGCTGTTCTTTTCCTTCACTTCCTATAGAAACCTCTGTGTCCACTGTTTCTATTTGTATGAATGATATCTCAGGGTGTGTCTTTCCCTTTTCTTGCTGGTGCCTGCTTTGTTTGTAGCAGCCTTCATTTGGGCTTTCTCAGCATTTTCCTTTCTCATCTGTGTCCTCTTTTCCCTTGTTGTTTTTGCTGTTGTTTCTTCCTTTGTTTTAGGCTCAGTAGTCTTGCCAAATTCTTCTTTTTCTTTATATTCTTCCTTTGTCTTTCCCTTTGCTTGAATTTCTTGTGCTCCCTCATCGTTGTTCTTCTCAATTTCTTCAGTTTTCTCCCCCTCCTCATTGCTGGATGGGGTGATGTTCTCAGCCAAAGTTCTAATGTTATCATCCCTGGACATATTTCTGAAGGTTTCCCAAGCTATGGGGACAATATAGGTGTGTAAAGCATCTTCCACCAATAGTTTGATGATCCCATGGTGGGCCAACGGATCTGGGATCCATTCATTCAGCTTTGTACCACATTCAATTAAGGACTAAAGAAGGAAATATGGGATGCTCAGTTTCTTGGCTGGAGGCAAGTCCATCCCATACCTTAGTTCATGTAGCAACCTGAAATGGTATCCATAAATGATGCTAAACCTCCCTTCACATGTGATATAGTTAATTATTTGATGACTAACTTCACTCCAAAAAGAGGAGGCAAGCTAGTCCTTCTAACCCCATTTTTGTTTTCTACAGGATGCTCCTCAGGCAGAAAAAATGTTTTCTTAGCAACTTGTCCCAATGATCTCTCCTCTTTGCTCCAAAGGAGTCCCAATGGTAGACCAGTAATTCTACTAATGAGCTCAGGGGTAAGTTCTAGGGTCAAACCCCTAAAACTAATTGTGGCATGTGTCTTCGAATGTGGTCTCAGGGACATCAAAAACTCTTTAGTTATCTCGTCATCATAACCCTGAATTATGTCAAAGAAGGATATCCAATTTGCCTAGGTGAAAAGGTCCACCACCTCAGGTTTCTCATGCAACTTGGTAGAGTCTGACGGTTCTTTACTTATGAATGCTCTTGGCATGGTGTTGAGTGCTCTTTTTATGTTTTATCCAGAAAAGAAAATGCTCAAGTGGAATAAACCAGTCAATTACTAAAACAGAGGATAACTGAATTCAGTTTCCTCTGAACCCAAGAACGAATTTATCGTGTGTTCCTTAGAATATCAAATAGAAATAATTCCCATGTTTCAAAACTGCTGTCACCTAGAATTTGATTGTCTATTTATGAGAAGTTTTTTTTTTTTTTTTTTACGAAACGGAGGATAAGGACACAAATTCTTTTCTCAATACCTAGATAGATATGTAAATTTAGGTTTTTCACACACACAGGCTGGCCTCTACTGCTGCATGTGTCTTCCTTATAGCAGAATTTTAAAAAAATGTTGAGGAGATTTTGAATGTAGAGAAAAAAACAGGGTAAACTTGGTGAAATATGCAGGCAGACTTTCCCTTTTTTCTCAATGCACAGGCAGAATTTTACTTTCGTTTTTCAATCTAATGCCATGTTCAATTCACCACCTTGCACAAACAAATTATGCACAAAGAAGTTTTCCTCGGCCTACCTCGTTTGGAGCTTGAAATTCAATGAAAATTTTGGGTTTTCCTTCTACAGAGTTGTTCTCTGCCTTTCTTGTAGAACCCTTCTTGTAGAAATCTTCCGACTCCTGTAGAATGGAACTGTGCTTCTGGTAGAGCTTGATAGGTGGAAGATTTTTGAAAACAGGTAGAAAGCTGGTCGAGGGCGACAGGTTAACTTCTCTAAAAGTAGTGGATGCATACTCCAGTCGAGAACGTCTTGAGTGCAAAATGAACAGAGGGTAGTGCATGTTTCAACTAAGTGTCTTTCAACTCTAGCATGATTCGTGGTGAGGGGATGAGGTGGCCGGATCAGACTGTTTATACGACGTGCTGGCTACACATCTAATCAACAGTTTTGAATGTAACGAGGCTCGTTTGGATTCTACGAGGATGTGTAAATGGCTGAGGGTGGCCAGTTGACTGGCCACCGATTCCACTCAATCTGAACTATTCCCATAGTCATGCAGCCTTGAGATATGATTTATGCAATTGAAGAATGAGTTTAGTCACTTACCTGCATAGTCACAGCCGTGTTATGCAGATTTCAGATTTTGGAACCCATTTATTCATTTGTTGTTGCTGCATGCACAATACACGCCTAGCCTTGGTTGTTGTTGATGTTCACACATTCAAGCAGAGCTCCATGCATTTTTCTTATGCCATATTCTATTGTCCTTATCTCTGGAGCATTTATTTCATAGGTATTAGATGCAACAGGAATCCTGTAGGATGTCCTATAGTTGCTTCTCGTCCTAGAATGCAAGCTAGAATGAGCAGGGATACACTGCTTACGAGGGTCTTGGCTAATGAGGAGTCTAGATGGAGGGTATCAGGTATGGTGAGTGAGAAACTACTGCTTTGATTTGTCATTAAATTTTTTTTTGCTAGTAGTATGAAGGAAACAGGATTTTTGTGTGTGACTGTGCAGGGACATAAGAAAAATGAGTGCAATGGAGGTGTACAGAGATGGAAAAAGGGTGACATATGGTGATGGATAGAAACAGGGAAGTTTACAAGCCTCATAGGAATATTCCCAACCTTTGGGTCCTCTTCTGAGATCGATTTTGGCTTGTCTGTAGGTTCTACAGGATCTTCCTGTAGAAGACACAGAACTTCCTGTAGAAGGTGAAATCTTAGCCCAAATGAGACCAAATGTTAGGAAAGGGTAGTGGTCATGGAGGAATGGATTGTGAGGGATGATTGCAGCCTAGTACTGACCTCTATCTTCGTCTTGTGCGATCCTCCTAACCTGCAATGTCCTTCTTGCAACCTGCAATTTATTCAATAGAAATCAAGTTTAATTTTAGTTTTCTTTTTTCTTTTTTTTCTCTCTTTTTTTTCTAAGTCTAAGATCATTGGGGCACCTCCAGGAGGTTTTCATCCTCACTCTCTGCCTTGGGCACCTCCAAGAGGTTTTCCCCCAAGGATCTTTTATTCCTTTTTCTCTTTTTTTTTTATTTTTTTCTTAATTATTATTATTTTTTTGTGTTCAAGGTGTGGGTGGAGTGGAGACAGGGGCTTACTCCACTACCAACACTGGTTTATCTAGAGTTTCAATGAAATCCTGCTTAGAAAGGGGCTTCCTGTAGATTCTCAATCGATGCCCATTGACAAGCATGTGGATGGCTTCTTCATCAATGGTCCTGATAAGGATTGAACCATTGTCGTTGCATTTCTCCACTGTATATGGTCCTAGCCATCTTGTCCTCAGCTTTCCTTTGAAATCCTTGTACCTTGAATCATATAGAAACGCCCAATCTCTTGGCTGAAATTTCTTTTCTTTAAGGTCTCGGTCATGCCATATCTTTCTTTGAAGTTAGACCACCTATGAGTGGAGAAGGGCCTACATTCTCTGTTCATCTAGTCCATTCAACGAAGTAATCTTTCCTGTTGTGCATGGCTAAGATATAGGTCTGGCTGAGCTGCCAACCTCAATGTGTTATATTCAAATTCTATGGATAGCAAAGCCTTCTTCCCGTAGACTAGCTCATAAGGTGTGAAACCTGTTGTAGTTTTCCAAGTAATGTTGTAGGCCCAGGTGGCCTCAACCAAGCGATCTGCCCAATCTTTTCTATTGTTGCTCACCACTTTGGTCAAAATCTCTTCCAAATCTCGGTTAATGACTTCCACCTGTCCATTTGCTTGCAGATGATAAGCGGTGGAATTTTTGTGCTTAATATTGTGATGAGCGAGCAAGTATTCAATCAGGTTAGAGGTATACTGACTTCCTTGATTTGTGACTAATTCTCTTGGGTGGCCAAACTTGTAGAAGATATTTTCCCTCAAAATCTCAACCACTTTTTCTCCTATTGCTACCTTGATTTCCTTTGTCTCTACCCACTTTGTTAGGTAGTCCGTGCACACAATGATGTAAGACTTTTTTTTGATGGGGGGTTGATAGGACCCACAAAGTCCATTCCCCACTTCTAAAATGACTCGAAAGTCACTTGAGTTTGGAGGGGCATTTCATCCCTTGGAGTCGGTTTCCCCATCCTTTGACATTGGTCACATTGGCTGATGTATCTCTTGACATCTTGATGAAGAGTATGCCAACAATAGCCTGCCTGTAGAATTTTGAAGGCGGTTCATTTTGCTGCAAAGTGGCCTCCATAGGGCCCACCATGATGGGTTAGGAGGATGTCAAAAACTTCCTCCTCCCTGACACAACACCTCAAAATCTGATCTGGGCCAAGTTTAAACACGTTTCTCCCAATCCAAGTGAATGGGGCGCTTTTCCTCATGATCTTTCTCTTCTCTTTTTAGGATAGGTGTGGTGGGAACTGTCCTGAAACCAAGTAATTTGCTATATCAACAAACCGTGGAGAGAGTACTGAAATAGCAAACAGGTGTTCATCTAGCATTTGATCATCCACCATCCCTTCTTCACCTGCAGGCAAATCTAGTCTAGATAAAAAATCAGCAACAACATTTTCCTTACCTAGCTTATCAACAATGGTCAAATCAAATTGCTGCAATAAAAGTAACCATCTAATGATACAAGCATTTACATCAGGTTTATTCATCAAATACATAATTGCAACATGAACAGTGTGTACGAATGTTTGATAACCAGTGATGTAGTGTTTGAACTTTTTTACGGAACGGGCTACAACTAGGAGCTCTTTGTTGGTTACAGTATTGTTTAAATCTACCTTGAAGAGGTTTTTACTGACAAAATATATGGCATACGATAGCTTCTCTTCAAATTTTCCTAAGGCTACTCCTATGGCTTTGTTCGAGGCATCTTTGTGAATGTTGAAAGGTAGGGCCCAGTTTGGACCTCTCAAGATTGGGGTAGTTACCAGCTTACCTTTCAATGCATCCAGAGCCTCTTGACAGTTGTCAATCCATATAAACTCAACATCATTCTCCAAAAGACCAAACAATGCAGAGGCTAGCTTACTGAAATATTTAATGAATCTTCTATAATACCCTGCTAAGCCTAGAAAACTCCAAACATCTCTTACCTTTTGAGGAGGTGGGACCCTTTTGGATGATAGAAATATTGTTGGGATCTACCTGTAATCCTTACTGAGAAATTGTATGACATGTTATCACTCAGGTTGTCCCTAGGCTCCTGTAGGGATACGGCCGAGGTAAACACAAACCAATCTTTGGATTGCAGGTTCTAGCCCACCTGCAATCAGAGAGGGCTCTCTCTTTATGATTTAACTATGTTGATGATTTTAGGCTAGCTTTTTGGTTCAGGGGTTTTTGTTTGTGTTTGGATGGAAGGAAAATGCTTTCAGGCAGAGAGGTAATTCATGAAGTGATAAGTTTCAAACCATTGGGCATGGAGTCATGGGTTAGGATTGCCAGTGCGTTTTCTTGGTCACAAGAGGAATATGGAGCGGGATAGCTGCATATAACACAACTTTCAAACTAAAGGATGATTGATATGTAAGGAATGAGAGGCACTTGAGAATCTCTCACTCAGCTTAACAAAGGGAAGGATGATCTCTATCTAGGGGCAATGAAGAATCCTTAGATAACTGTCTAAGGTTAGGGCAAGCATGAGCCATGTGGAATTCGTATTTATGCCTAAACAAAGGAAAACATAAAAAAAAAATAGAAATTGAGCATAGAGTGTATTTAAACAAATTCTAAGCTAATCTTCTTTTCTGATGTTTAGATGGTAAATTATGAATGGAAAACAGAGGTAAGAAGCACTTATTGAGTTATGCAACAGCATGAGAATTCCATAATCACTCTTCAACCGGTAAACACAGTGAACAATTCATTCTCCAAAGCTCATAAGCAGTCTTTGAGTATAGAAACTATCAGGTATTACAGTGCAAGTCTCTCCTGGAGAAAAATCAACTAAAGATAGCTTTTTGACCAACCAACCAACCCTTAATACAGTATTGAGGGTTGTTTTTGCAGTGCAAATATCTCAAACTATTTATTATAATCGACCTAAAACAGGTCTGCAAAAAGAGCTTTCTAAACCTAAAATTGTGCCAAAATTAAATGCAGGTAAATATCTATTGAACTGTGTCAGAGGTAGCTGGATCAAAAAGAGTGCAATGTGGCCCTTGGAGGCTCGATGTAGTACTGTTGGAATAACTATGCTTTGGGATTTGCAGTTCTATTCTGGTGTGATTTAAATGTGCAATAACCATGATTTGAGAGTTTTGAGTGGCCTCGCCCTTTTCTTTGACTTTGCTGGAAGGTATTTAATTTTCACCTGCTTTGGGCCGCTGTTAAGATCTATGCTGATACTCTTTGCCGCTACATTGATGGTCATCGCAGCTTTCTGATACTCTTTGACGTGCTTTCTCTCTGTAAATTTGATCTGATACTCTTTAATCTCTGTCTCTGGTCTCTCCCTGTCTTCCAATCGGTTTAATTTGGCAAAATCGGGCAATTTCGGGCCTTTTCGGTGCAAAACGGGCCAAGGAATCAAAAGATTTCGTAAAGATTCCCCAATATGGCCTATCTCCCGTAGCGATGCACAATTAGTGCTTTGCGCTAATCGTGCATCGAAAACTGCCTCCGTTTCTCATTCCGGAGCTTCGAAGCTCGACTTTTTCTCTTGCGCAAATTTTCGGTTTTTTGGCTGCTGACGTCAGCAGTATGCTGGATGATGTCAGCATGCTGACGTCAGCAGTGGGGTCCTTTGGTACGGGTGTGACATCAGCATGCTAACATCATCAAGGTGACGTGGCAGTACGGCGGGGTGACGTGGCAGGGTGATGTGGGTCGGGCGTAGGCTAGGTGAGGTGACGTGGCAGGGTGAGGTGTCGCTCCTATTACGTGAGGGGAGGGTGGTTTTTCTTGTGCATCAGACCGCCTTTGGTACGTAGATGGTTTTTGTCAGGGGCGGCCCAATGCAATGGGAGGCCGCCACCTGTCGCGGTGTACGATGGTAAAAGCGTCGGACGTCGGGTGGTAACCTACCACCACAATCGGGCGCGCGATGTGAACAAGGACTGTTGGATATGGGGGAGGTGATCCGATGGTGGATGGAAAAGGGAGATGCGCGGGGCTTAGTAAAAGCGCGCGCACATTAAAGGCTTAATGTTTTGCGGCGGTGTGGGTTTTAAACTTTAGAAAATGGGCAAACTGTGTTTTGCGTGGTGGAAACTTATCAAACAAACATTAATAGTTTCACAGAAGAATGCGCGGGGGGGTTATTAGCATTTGAAAAGGGTTTCCTTAGTGTTTGGAAGGGGTCCAGACACTTGGGAGTGGAAATATTTGTAGAGGGATGGTTCTTACTAAAGTCCAGGTGACTTAGTAATTCCCAGTGAAGTATTTATGGTTATATTTCAACCAGGGGGAGGGGATAGTTACATAAGGGGATTATCTACATAGTTTTAGTATGGGGATAGGGAAAATATAGGGAGTTAATAATAGTGTCATTAGTTAACATGGAGATGACAAGAAAGCGCTAAGCTTCAGAGATCTTAGGCTTCAAAGGGGAGATAGAACCTTATAGAGAAAGTATGGATCCTCTTTGAGTGAAGCAGATCTTCACCCAGGCTAATGACATGAAAAATGATGAAACTAAGAGATATCAAGCAGATCTTGACCTCTTTTTGGGGAAATTAGTTAATGATTTGGGGGAGAGGGAGAAAGGGAAGTTAGTTATGCCTGTTTTGAGCTCTATCACATAAAACTGCCTAGTGATTGTGCCCTGAGTAGAGATGACACCTTGAAAACATAGAATTGATTAGAATCAAGATTCTGCAACCTCAAAACTACCTACCCAGCCTACTTACCTAACATTTTTTCTTCTTTTGGTTTGGGTGCACTAGACTTGCAGACCCATCATTTCAATTTTTTCTTTTTATGCCTTCCTATCTACAAAATACCCTTTTTTCTTCCAAGGGCCCAGATTAAGCAGTTGGGCTCCTTTGATTCTCTACCTATCTAATAATCTGCCAAGATTAAGCTGTTTGGACAGATTTTCATTCTCTATATTCTAAAAGAGGAAATTGAAACCTAGGGAGACCAAGATTAAGTTGTTTGGACCTCCCTTTAGCTGAAAATTCTACAAAACTGGAATGACTTTTTAGAATTTGGAAAGCAATTACATGAACTCTGGGTAGCCTTCTTTGCTTGGTGACTGTTTAGCAAATATGGAGCATTGCAGCATGCAAAGTATGAAATATTTGGCCTGTAAAATGTCAATCATGAAATATGAGTAGCCTGCTACAGCAGGAGGCTAACATGACCTAGCACAGTCCCTTTAGTCATCAGGAATTCACATATTTTAGTACTGAGGGACAGGTTCATTTCAATACACTTGGTTAAAACTTTTCCCAGGTTTGTCAATGCTTCTTGGAAGTTGGACCCATAAGGAGTAAATTCATCCATATAGATTTCCACCGAATCATGAACTAGCTCAACGAATATACTCAGTACTGCTCTCTGGAAAGTGGCAGGAGCATTGCATAACCCAAATGGAAGGACCCAGTAGGCAAAGCTACCCCATGGACAAGTGAAAGTGGTCTTATCTTGGTCTTCTGGGCTGATTTGGATCTGATTATACCCATTAAACCCATCTAGGAAGGAAAAGAACTTCTTCCCTACCGGGCCATCTAACACTTTATCTATGAAAGGCAAAGGGAAATGGTCCTTCTTTGTAGCTTTGTTAAGTTCTCGATAATCTACGCAGATTCTCCACTTCCCATTTTTCTTGGGCACAAGAACCAAAGGAGAAACCCACTCACTATCAAAGATGGGGTAGATGAATCCTGCATCCAACAACTTTTTCAGTTCTTCTTTGACAATGTCCTTAAGGGTTGGATTCATTCTCCTCTGAGGTTGCCTGACTAGTTTACAATCCTCCTTAATGTAAATGTGATGGGTACAGACTGAAGGGTGGACTCCTTTCATCTCCTTATAGCTCCAAGTAAAAGCGTCCAAATGGCTATTCAATAAGCTATATAGCTCTTTCTCCTAAGAGGGGGATAGGAATGATTTGATCTTCAAGGTTCTTTTAGAGCCAAATTCCACATTTTTAACTCAGGAAGAGGTCAGATTAGCCACATAGAGATCCACTAAAGCACTGGCTTGGGTGTCTTCTACCAACTCTTCTAATGGAAGCACACTGGGAGGTGGATTTTGAATCAAATTCTCAATAAGGTCATCCTTGGGTTCAGGACCTCCCCTGGTGGCTTCCACTATGCACAATGGTGCAAAGTAGACTTTATCCTCATCTTCCTCCTCCAACCAGAGAGGTAAGTCATGTTATAACAGAGGTTGGGAAGGAGGATATAGGACTAGCTATTTGGACATAGGCCCATTCTTAATGGTCATGCTCCCAACTTGACAACTAATGTAAGAATTTGTAGTGGCTAACCAAGGTCTTCCCAAAATGAGGGGGTATCTAGTGATTTTTTCCTTTGGCTGAAGGACCAAGAAGTCCATAAGGTACTCCCAAGAATCAATGGAGACAATGACATCTTCCACAATCCCTTCGGGGGTCACAGTGGAGCGGTCTACTAACTGCAGTACTGTCGAGGTCTTTATTAGGGAACTATGAAGGTTGAGTTTGAGCATAGCGTCCCTAGTCATCACATTAATGGGAACCCTTAGATCAATCAGGGTGTGGGTGATTATGGTGCCATTGATGTGGACATCGACTATAGGACTCCCAGGGTCCAGATACTTTGGACAGATTACATGTCCCAACATTAGGTCGAACAATTGTTCTATGACATTGATAGTTGGGGCGTCTCTCTTATGCCTTCCTGGGTGCCTGAAACACTTCTCTTTGATAAATTTTTTGTAGATTGGTATATATTTTATGGCCTAGAGAAATGGTATTTTTACACATAACTGTTTAAGTTCTCCCAGAAGTTCAGTCTCTTCTAGGTTTGGTTGCGTGGTTCCAGTTAGTCTCTCAGGAAAGGGTGGAATGGCTTTGGGTTCACTTTCCTGTTTCTCTTCTTCATCCTCCTTAGGAGGAGGTTGGCTATCTGGGAGGACCTTCCTAGATCATAGGTTGATCTCCTGAATCTCCATGGCATAGGTAGGGAATGTTGTCTCCCTAGTATATACCTGTTGGGCCTGTCTGTTATTGGGGTTCGGGTTCAGTTGAGCAGGCATCTGGGGTTGTCTTTGAGGAGCAGGAGGTAATTGTTGTGGTTGAGTAGCTGGTGGAGGTAAAATAGTGGGAGGAGAGTTGTACTGGGGCCTCCACCCTTGTTGAGGTGCATTCCACTGAGGTTGTGATTGAACATGAGAATGAAACAAATGAGTAGCAGGTTGAGTATGGTATTGAGATGGATATGACCAAGGAGGGGGGTGTGGACTAGGAAGGATGAGAAGGGGGACCCCAAGAAGGCATGTGAGTGGATTGGTTGAGGTTGTAATAAGTCTGGGATGTCCCTTGCAACCCCTGCTGGTAAGGTCTAGGTCCATGTGGCCTCCTTTGGTTCAAGAAGTAGAGTGGTTTAGTGGCTCCTTCAACCCCTTGGTACATAGCTTTAAGTCCAAGTAAGGTTGGGCACTAGTTTGTAGGGTGGTCTACCTCACAAATGAAACATATCTCTATGGAGTGCAATGGACACTCGTTCCTAGGATGCTTCCTTGTACATCTGGGACAAAATATGGCCAAAGCCCTCTTAGCTTCCTCTTGCTTCTGTTGGATTCGGAAGGTGTCCATTTGCATGGAAATGGTCTGTCTCACCTCACTTTTAAGGTCTTCCATCTAATTTGCAAACTCATGTTTGGAGAAGGTGGAACTAGCTAAAAGTTGATTCCCCCTACCTTTTTTTTGGGTTGCCTTAGAATGGTTTCTAAACACAGTCTTTATGTCATCATAAGGTAGTTGGTAGATGTCTCCTCTAGCCAGCAAATGGAGGGTATCTAGAAGGTATTCAAGGACTCCTTGGAGCAGAACTGGCTTCAAAGATTTGGGGTCAAGTGTGCACTAGCCCTTTTTATAGCTGAGTTGGAACCTTTCTTCATAATCTTCTAAAGATTCATCACTTCCCATGGTCATCCGAAATATTTCTCCCTTTGTTTCCTTTGACCTACAGTAATCCCAGTATTTGTTGTTAAAGGCTTTCTACATCTGAGCCCAAGTGGTGATACTGTTTCCAGGTAACCCCATGAACCAGTGTAATGCTACATTCTTGAGGGTAGAGGGAAATAGTTTCAACTTTTGCTTGTCTTCTGCATAGTCATAAGTTCGACAAAGGATAGCAAACTCAAACAAGAAGGTATTAGGGTCTTCAGTGGTCAATCCATGGAAGTGAGGTAAGGCTGAGGGACTTATGTTTTTCATTTTTGTGTCCCCATTGGTTTCTTGGATGGGAAAGGCACCTTCTATTCTCTTCTCATCTCCTATATTGTTCCTGTGTTCAGCCATGGTCGCAGGAGAAATGTTTTCCTGCTCTTCTTTTATTATAGGATCTTCATATATCTCTGGAGGTTCACTGCCACCAAATAAGAGAGAAGGGTGACTGAGTGATGTGGTGGGGGTGTTGGGTAAGAATTTTCCTGAATTGTCTCTGTTTCTATGAGGCATGAAATGAAATATTTTTGGTTGATTTTTGTGTTTTTCTCAGCTTGTACCTACAAAACTGAAATTGATTCAACAACAAATTGCAACTAACTAAAATAAACCTTGCTAGAATGAAAATTGCATAATTGAAATGAAAGCAATAAATGACTAATCTATGCTGCTGAAATGAAATTGCAAAAATGAAATGCTAAGCTACGCTTGTAGAATTGAAATTGCAGAATTAAAATGCTAATCTATGCTTGCAGAATTGAAATTGCATAATTATGTTAATCTACACTTGCAGAATTGAAATTGTGGAATTGAAATGTTAATCTATGAAAGCAGGAAATGTCTAATCTACTTTTGCAGAAATGAAATTGCAGAATGGAAATGAAACAACTACTCTACTCTTGCTGAAATAAACTACTGAGCAGAAAGTTGCAGTGGAAAATAGAAGAAAAGCAGCAATCACAAATACTCTAACTCTTCCTTGGAAACGGTACCAAAAATATGGTGGGATCCAGTATTGTAGCAACGATGCTGCAACTCCTGGGACTCCCTTCTTTACTTTTATCAACTCGGTAGTTGGTAACAAACTTGGAAGCGATGGTGTTGTATGCACAAGTACTAGCTCTTGTTGCGGGATATCATTTGATCAGATGGCACAAGTTTGCTAGGAGCTTAGGACAAATTCTATGAGTTCTTAGAAGAATCTTTTAACTATGATGGATGAAAGCTAACTCAAAAGAGGCTAGTCTACTTGTAGAAAGAAGCGGAAAGCTAAAAGGAAATGCAAACCCTAGCAAACCCTAGTTTTACTGACTAACCCGACTGGTGCAAGAAAAGAGATGAAAGTTGCTAAAATGGATGCCATTGACTCTTGGAAAGGTGAAATTTATGTGACTAAGCTACTTCTAAAGGAAGATCTAGAGAAAGCATCTTTTTGTATTTTTGAGTAATTTTGCAGAATTATTATGCATGTGCTTTAACTATTTTTTACTGTGCAGAGGTTGATTGGCGAAAGAAAATGTAGTGGGAACTTGTAGGAGGTTGGGAAGGTGAGAAGAGGGCCTAAGGGGTCCGTATAATCCTTCTAGAGAATTTCAAAGCGATCAGATCTCGAAAAACTGCTCACATGAACTTGTACAGGAAGTCTGTAGGGGTTCTACAGGAAGTTCTACAAGAACAGGCCGAAGGAGGATTTCAGAGAGTTGGAAAGTGGAAATGAAGGATGGATAAGGATGTTAAGGGGTCTAGGACCTGGTAAATGAAGCTAAGGAGTGATGAATGTGGTTGGATTTGTTCAAGGATGGAGGGAGCAATGTTGCACAGAAATGTAGGAATTAGGGCAAATTGGGAAAGTGTGGCAAATGAAGGGAAGGAATCTTGGATTAGGGGCTATAACAGGTTGTATGATGGACGAAGGGTAGGTGGGTATGTATTATAGGTTATCTGCACACTATTTTCCAAAATTGATTGAATAAAGACTGAAAAAACAGAGATCTATCTATTTTGACCTAATCTGACCTAAAAAATAGAAACATGATGAATCGAAGTTTATAGACAAGAAATCATGCAATATAGCTATGGAAACTAAGCAAGAACAGATCTAAAAATGCAAGTACAACTGGTATCAGCTTTTCCACCTTAAAACCTAACACTAGAAATTGCATAGGAAGGCAAAAATAATGTTTTTGTGGCAGCAAGTATGCCTTGGTCTCAGCTCATGGTCCCAAGGAGGGAGAGATGAGATCAAGGATTGCTTGATGGCCTTTTGTAGATATTTTCTATTGCCAAACTATCAAATCAACTTGAAGAATGAAAAGCTATCTTAATCATCAAAAACAACCTATGTAACAAAGCAAGATCTTAACCTAAATAATAGAAATTATTATATGAATGTAAGGAAAACACATAAAAGTACACAAAGGAGGTACTGGCACTTGGGTTGGGCCCAACCCCAAGAGCTACAGCCTCCTAAGAAAGCTTAGAGCTGATGCAAAGCGAAATTCATCTCCACTACTCAAAAAATAATCATGTCAGAAAATTGTTTACAAAAAGAGCTCGAAAATGAGCTAAAATACAGAGCTGCACTAAAGTGCGAAAAACAACTATTCAATAGCTAAACTACCAAGGCTTGAAGCCTTCTTACTTATGCAACATGAGGACTCCCAACCGTCATGCAACATGAGGACTCCCAACAGTCCTCCTTAACTTTAGGAGCTTGGCTATCAAAACTGCAGTTAATCAGCCACTTCACAAAACCTGCTCAGCTGCCCCTTGAAATCATCTTTGGTGGGCTGTTGAACTCCGAGATGATGGTGGAGAACTGGAGGAAGGAGTCATTTAGTGCAAGAGACACCCTTTCTGCAAATCCTCAGCCTTGTTCCTTCATATTTGGCTGTCAACTTGCTCATAAATGCTTGACCTTGGTCCAAACGATGTCCAAAAATCTGTAATAAGCACGCATTAGGCTTTTTGGTCAAGTGACTATTCTCATTCATTCAATTAACATAAACATATTCAAAAGCATGAATAAAACTTGAAGATTGGTGGATTAATCAAGAATAATAGGAAAAATAAGCCCATAAAGTTACCCATTTTTGGGGCTCATCAGTAAGAAGGTTTATTGAGAGTACTTAAGTATTTTTTAGCTTTTGAATGTTTATGTTATGTTTTTGTTGATTTTATGGGTGAAAAAGTGTTGGCTATGTGGGGCCTGACCCAAGTTCAGAAGTGATTTAGCCAAGCAAATCGCAGAACTATTGGCCCTTTCAGAAATTGTTTGTAGAATGCGAACTGAGGTCTCACCCGAAGTAGTATGGGAGGGTGCTGGAACCAGGTTTCCGCACCATGGGGATGTCTGATATGGGGTGATAGGTACGTGATTCAACCTTCACGCTTACTAGGATACGCGCACCATCGAGCTCCTTGCATCCTGTGGTACTGCTTTCGTCAAGCTCTAGCTGCAGTGCGACTAGTGTTACTTACCCATGTCTCCCTTAATTAGGTTCTGTTCACTAATTACTTAGAGGGTTTTCATACATAAGCATTCATACAAGTGCATGCATATAAATAAACAGATACCATTAATGCATAACATCAAAATATAGATCTATGAAATATATGCACAATATGCCGAATCAACTTAGCGCTATTAATAATCCTTTTCAAGTTTAGTTCAATATATACCCAACTCCTCCTTGCGCACTCAGCTACAAGGGTCCGCACACTCAGCTGCAGACTCTATTAGGCCTTTGCGCACTTAGCTGCAGAGCCTCTACCTACTACTATGACCCAATACACTTTAGATCCACTTCTATATTCTAACCATGCCTTCGCATCTATCTATTACTTTCTTCCAAAAAAATTGTATTTACACTTAGAGCCTTGCTCTATTTATACAATCCCATTGTCCTCGGACCATGGGTAGGCTGACACAACTTTACATTAAATTACATTATTTTAGGGCAGACAACCCTATCACTCGGACCATGGGTAGGATGACACAACTTTACATTAAATTACATTATTTTAGGGTGGACAACCCTATGACTCATCTTAAACTTTCACTCTCTGCGCCTGCATTATTCTTTACATTACATTGACCAAAACTGGGGCTTTAAGCCCCAAAAACATGTTATGGGGGGATCTGTTGCCCAGCAGGTCCCCAACACAATCATTGTGACTCATCCCAAGTCACTGTGTGACGATCTTGGCATGAATCCCTTCCAATTATGTCTGGGTTGCGCGAAGGTCCGTAGTGCACTACTCTGCCGTCTATTGGATCTACTCTACTCGCTCGACTGAATGTTCACTGTCAGGGGCAAATCCCTATTGTAAATCTTGCATCACTTTCATGTATAAAAGCTTTCCTTCAATGTCGACAGTGATGAGGAAGGCCTCATCAATCCAAGGCTAGACACATCCTTTAGGTACTACCTCCTTTTGGCGTGTGGCATCCACTTGTTCCTTCAATGCCTTCGTCTATTGTAGCTTCGCTAGCCGCTAAGTTAGGATAAGCATCTGTGCCATCCTGTGCACACTTTCATATTGCATTAGAAGCTCCCACGCCTCTGTTTCTAGGAACTGTATGGTGCGGTCCTCTTGTAAGGCAGTGAGGACCCTGAAGGATTCTTCCAGTAGAGTTGTACATGTCTACACTATCTATCCTGTTTCCTCCAACCCCTTTTGGATAGTGTTAACGCACTATTCCCAAACATCTAGGGGCGTGGACGACTGCGCCTTTAATCGCAGTTTAGCAATCTGGAGGTTGAGGTCCAGTTGGATCCTCGTTTCTTCCTCCTTTGCCTCATGGAATCCACTCGCCAATTTGTGGATCTGTACTCCTATTGGTAGGTTTGTTGCAATTTCTAGCTCTAGGCACGGTCACATGCTTCCTCTATGATCTGCTCTAGTTGCTAATTCTGCGTCAACATTTCATCGCATTGTAGGCTAAGTTTTGCTATTGCTCCATCCTACAGCTGGTATAATATATCCCGTGGAAGGGCAACCAAGTTTAGGCCAGGTCCCTTGATCCAACCAACCATGGCTCTATCCTCCGTACTATCTGCTGTCAGTGCTCCTTCTGGCAACATGACAGTGTTAGCCGTTTTAGCCCACAACAACTGCTCTATTTTCGATGTACCCGTGGCACCGTAGGTTACTACTATTCCTTCTTGTGGGGGCCACATCTGAAGTCCTTGTAGTTGCGTCGTGAGGGCCCCCAACACATTATGTTGCTCCGTCATTGCTTCTTGAAGCACTTCCCTAGTGACCTCCTGAACTGTGTTGTCGATGTCGTATAGGTCACCCTCTATCAGTGTAATAGGTTCCCCATCCAATTTAGAAGCCTTGGTCTTCTTCCATGGCCCTAATCATTCCATAACACATGGCCATTTCAGTTGTGGAGATGTCATGCTTGGGTCCATGTGTTTTGCTGTGTCCCTTGTGGTCAAGTTTGGGCCTCTTTCTTCCTCCATCGTGGTGGCCCCAACTGCTACTACTTTTTCAGTGGCCTTGATCTGCTCTGTGGCGGCCTTCGTTGCCTCATGGGAAGCCCTTACCTCTTTGGCAAACTTCACGTTCCACTTCTATTGTGCTAGTAACTTGGCGGAAACCTTCTGCCTTTGTATCGTTTTTTGATCGCATGCTGCCAGATCCAAGGTGCACTGTTCAGGTGGCCATGAGTTGAGCACCATGCAAATAGTGTCATCAATTTGCGATGAAAGGGAATTTCATCCAGTTCTGCTCTGGATCCTTCCACACCTTGATATACACATTTTGCATATCCACCTTAAGGTATGCAAAGCTCCACAAACTCTCATACATAGTGGGGGATAGGAACAACCTTTTGTTGATCCATATTTGGATGCTTGCCTCCATGATTATCCAAAAGATCTTAGTCTCACAGATTTGCGTGGTGTCCTTTGTCACCCAAAGAAACACATATTTTTCTACCTTTGGAAAGTCCTATTTAAGAGGGGGAAGCTAGTTGTCCTCATGCAATTCCCATGCAACCAACAAGATGGATAAGAGCAACCATGTGTAGTGGAAGGTCTTACCCTGTTCCTGGGCCTCCTTGCAATTCTTCAAAAACTCCTCACAGAGGAACTGTGCCTAGTTGAACTGTACCACCTCTGTGCATTGTTCGGCTAGTGCGATGACCGTTGCAAGTACCTCATTGCTGTGACATTTTCTTATCACTTTTATTTCTAGTAGTTGGGTGGCTACACACATCACTTTGTCTTGAATGCTAGTAATGAAGTATCCCCTCTTCTTTTTCTCCAACTTGTATTTCTTTTTCACGGCCTCTGTGAGCACCAAGTCTCCACTTTTGCCACCTATTTTCGCAGGGTCCCTTCCTGTATAGGGAAGCCGACAAATCCTACGAATAAGCTATGCCCTGATGGGAATGGGCTCCTCTAGCCACAAGTACACATCATGCAATAGGCAAAGAAGTTGACTGATGAAAAATATCATGATTGGTGCCCGATGAAAGTGTGGAATCCATAGTAGGTGGAGTAACCCAACCTCCACCCCATGTAGCCATTTACGCGGCTGTAGTGCTATAACTGACCCCTTCTTGCTCTGTTTAATGAGTTGGCTAGTCTCCAAATGGAGAAACTTTTCATTGTTCGCAAGGTCCCAATCTTTAAATTTCATTTTGGGAACGCAGCCTAGGACTAAACCTTCAGAATAATTCCATCTAGGAGGAGTGGGGTTTCGAGTGCGCTCTTAACAGTATCCAAATCCTTGGGTAACTTTGCTTTCCCTCTCCGTGGGGGGACATATTCGGGTAGTTTTTCTGTAGTGTGCGCTAGATGAATGTGTTCCTCCATTTCTTCATCTAGTTCAATATCTTCTATGAAGGTTTGAAGATCCTCCTCCTCATCATATGTCTCAAGATTAACCGTCTTGTCCTTGTCTTCCTTAGACAGTTTACCAAACTGCTGATTTCGCAGAGACATGCGGACGGGTCTTGCTACCTATGGATCCTTTTTGGGCCTTGGCATCTGAGAAATCTAGAAATTTCTGGTGCATCCCCCATTGGCAGCATACGACTCAGTGCGGATCCCTCGGCTATCGACATCACTCTGTTCAGGAGGTCATGTATCTCTTTTGCAATGTCTTAAACACTAAACTACCTCTCAAAGCCTCTAAATTCATAATGTCCATACCCAATTGATAGCACACCAACTAAATTCTCAAGATGCCAAGGGTTGTTTTGTGCATAACCACCTGTGATTTATAGGATTTTTTGAATTCAAATTCAATCATTCCCCCCTCATTTGGCTCATTAATGCAAGATTGGCAGTAGATTGTCCCAAATCTCGTTCTAACTTCGTGTATTAATTACCCTGTGCCGGCTCCTCGTTGTCTTAAATTGGACATATTGTCATGAATAGTGAAACCAACAGTCACTTCCCAACCTACCCACGTGGCAGTGTATCCCCCCATGCATGGGTGCGACCGTTGTGACATACTAATCATGCACACAACCTCCTTATCACGCTGCTCCCATACAGACTCTTTTATAGTCCCGCGCTCTCTTTCAACTACTCAGAGTGTTGAGACTGTTCTCTCTATGGATAGTCAGGTGGTTGCACCACTTGTGTGAGGCTTCAAAGCACCTTCTAGCCTAGTCAGCAGGCACTCCTCAATTTCCCTTGTGACAGTCAGTGCGGCATGTTCTTCCTTATGCGGTGGGCTCCATTGGTTATAATGTGCGGTCATAGCCATGGTAGCAGAGCCACAAATTCTCAGCGGAAATATTCTAATGCAGTAGTATTTCATCCCATATCTTGTCCTATCATTCTTAGTTTATTGGCTTGGCATGCTTGCGTGGATTTGGTTTCCAGTTCTTTGATTTCTGCATTTATTAACACACTTTTCTTCCTCATTCGTACCTAATCTTTGAGCTCACGAAACTGAAGGTTCCCCCGTTGAATGACTTCCTGAATCTGCATATGTTCAACTTAATGTGACTTCATAATTCCTTTGTCCTAGTCCCCATGTATTGTTCCAACTATGTGAGGATTCCTTCCTCCCAAAACTATGGCCTCAACTCTGCCTGTCATCTTTGTGATCATCTCCACACTCAAATTCTTGTACATGGTCCTAGAGGCCCATCAAACCGCTGGTATGCGTAGTTCCCAATCAGTTCATCTCACCTGGTGAACTCTTTTAAAGATTTCGCATACCTTTTTGAATGCTTTGACGTGGAATGTTTGTGGTGTGCACCGCTTTTCTTGTTTTTGTGTCCTGTTCCGATTTTCGATCCTTAGTCTAGGGTGTGTTCATGTGGACTGCACAGCACACGTCTGCACCCAGTGACACAGGTGGACACGCAAGCTGCTTTGTCCTAGTTTCCCCACTCTTATTCGATGCTGGGGGCTTCGAAATTGTAGGCGCATCTGCCTTCTACATTCGTGCCAGTTTACCACAGTCTCCTGATGTGTACCCCACCATTGTGTGGGTGTTGCGTGTAGTGCCCATTCCAACACACTGTACCATTGTTGTTCTGGTATTACACTTTCAAATTTTTCCAGGAATTCATCCATCAATGTCACTCCATCATATGTTGGTAGTTCCCTTGCCTCTGTCGTCATGCAACACAGTGATCTAATCATCATGTTTCAATTCAACGTTGTCACTTCATGAAAACGATTCTACCAATGCTCTACTTCTTCATCTGAATCCAAAGTACAGGAGCTGTCGTGGTCCCACATGATTCTCCCATCTGCAGTCAGATTCACCTGATCCTGGTCTCACATTGTTATCTAGTAAATACAATCCAGCTCATCGTTGCTTTCATCATCCCGCACTGGTTCAGTGTAGTGTGCTCCTTCAGCTAGGTCTAGCAAGACTACTATGCGTAGGGACTTTTTCTCAAAAATCATCTTCCGCTTCTTTAGGTTGATGACTCCGTTCACATCGGTGGCCTAGTCTATACCTAACAATGTGGGATAGGGATTACTGTCATAAACAATCTCTATCACTTCAAAATCTGTCTATGTGCTTGCATCTTCAATATCAACGGTTACTCCTTGTAACCTCCCCATAGGTAAAATCTTTTGTTGGTTCACCATTCGTAATTGAATAGGGGAACATTGTAATGCGGGCTTGCCCATGCATTCCCATGTTTGCATTGGTAACACATTCGCATCCAACCCTAGATCTAGGATGACATGATCCATTTCGTACTCACCAATCTGTGCCATCAATCTCATTTCCCTCCCGGTGTACAATGCATGCCTTCTTGGTTTTCAGACTATGCGTGGTTCTCCTAACCCTGTGCACCTGGTGATCAACTCCTGTAGTCCCTTAACTACCTTGTTTTTGCATAGCAGTTTCATGCTTGTCTCGAGAAAGGTAGTGAGCATGGAAGGATCCATTCCTAGCTCTGGTTGATCCTTACTATCTAAAGTGGAGGCCTCTATGAAGGTCTTCTTGGCTTCCATAAGCATCTCCTTTGTGGGTTCTAAGTCAAACTCAAGTTCCTTTGCAGGGGCCTTGCAGACCCATGTATCTTCCTTGAGCTACTTCCCCTTATCTTCTCTAGTGGTTGCACCATTTTTGAGCATCATGTTCACATTTGGGTCTTCTTCGCACCATTCATACCTTATCATTTGGATATTCTGAGTCAGAGGAGGCTGGAGTACCCCTTTTTCGTGCATCTTTGTGATCAACTTAGGAAAATATATCATTTCATGATCAAAATGAGCACAATACAAATAGGATATCCTCATCGGGTTGGTACAATTATGGGCATAGTACCCTAATCCTCCGTAATTGTAACAAATTAACTATCTGCAGCCCCTTCTTCATCCCATTCCTCCTCATTCTTGATCTCGCCCCTTAAAACTCGTGCATGTCATCCTCGTAGCTAGGTCGAGGGCTTGTGTTTCTGTCTGCATCCTACAGGCTAGGGTTTGATCCATAATTAACTCATAGCTAAGACAAGTGAACTTGTCATGTCCTACTGACCTGCAAAAATTACAAAACAGTTGCTAGAGAGTCCAGGTATATTTCTGCAACAAATGAGAATTGTTCGTTGTGTTTTTTCCTCCTATCTGACAGATCGTGCACCATAACGCGAGTGTCACACTCGGCCCTGCCTATGCCTCTAGTCTCAATAGCATTGGCCCCCCTCCTACCAAGTAGTTAGCAAATACTAGACAGTGGTCCTTGTCATGGCCCTAGCCTTTGCATTTTATGCACCATACTTCCTTGCGCACCTCTAGCCACAGTGCCTTATCGTGCTTCAAACTTTGCATCTCCAGGCATAGATTATGTAGCTGCTGTTATAGACATTTTTGGGCACTTCAACCCCAATCATAAATTTCCATAAACTGCGGGCTCCTAAGTCCCTAAAAGTGTTGCTTCACTGCCTAAAGGAACAAGGTCAACTGATTACATCATCTCCCAGAAGTTCTCCACTAAAAATTGCTCATAAATGGTCAAAACTG